>JAAGAY010132805.1:0-107118 GCA_011801015.1 Ardeotis arabs | reverse complement strand
ATCTTTTCACATCACCCATCTCATCTCCTCTCCACTTGATGCAGCCGGGCCGGGCCGAGTTGGGCCCAGTCGACTGCCTGGCGAGAGGCCAGAGGGTGAGGCCTGCAAGGCCGGTGAGGCCTGCGCCTCCCCCTCTGGGCCTCTGCCCCCGCTCAGCTTCTTCACATCTTGTCTTCTCTCCTTTTTTTTCTTGTTTTCTCCTTCTTAAATACGTTATCGCAGAGGCGTTATCACGGGACATTCTGCTACCAATTGGCTCGGCCTTGGCCAGCAGCAGGTCCGCCCTAGGCCCGGCCGAGTCCACTAAACAAAGGGGAGCAACTTCTAGCAGTTTCCTACAGAAGCTTCCACCTTAGGCCCCCCCTCACTAAACAAAACCACAACACCCACCTTTTCAAATCTGAATGGAAATAAAAGAATTACACAAGGATTGCATTCTGAGTGACAGCCATCTGGTTATTCTTAGCTTTTGGCAAGTTCTGCATGGGCTACCAGACTTCAAGTTGACTGAGGTTAACTCTCTGGCATGTAAAGGTGTGCTCAGAAAATACCAACTGAGAGAGCCTCACTCAGCATTGCCATAATGGTTTGGTTCTGCTCTACCTCCTCTTCTGTCTTCCCATTCCTTCCATTCTCCTTGTGTCAGCTCTGGTGCTTACCTAACTAACTACTCAATAAGTGAGCTCAGCACACTAATTCGGCAGAAAATCAACGAACCATCAATAACAATTCCAAAATGAAAAATTGAACTGGCTAATCAAAGGGTGAGAAACAGTATGTCTGCCACTACCAAGACAAACACTGTGTGAGAGGAGAAAGAAGTGCAATATGATCCCCTTTGGCAGTCACAAGTTGTGAAATTGGCTCAGATCTTTAATTCAAAAGCACCTTGATCGTCTGATAAACCCAGACAGCTTTCAATCAGCCTAGGATTTCCATCATGAGTGTGTTAGGAGACAAAATAATTTTACAGTTGTTTTTGTCTGTGCTTAGGATTTCTGTCTGAAGACAGATCAGTGTTCTGCCTGCCAGGTACATCGTTGCTTTTCTATCTCCTCCTGCTGTGGCTGTCCCATATGTTAACCTTTTATTATGAGCTTCTTTGATCCCTAAATCACATTTAATCATATTCTTATCCACTTCCGTGGATCAGTGCATCTTCATTCTTGACTCCATATCTAACAGGACATTCAAGAGGAAAAATGAAGTCACAGGAGAATAGTTCAAATTTCTTTTCTCCTGAGAAAGACACTCCAGAAGTGTCCACAATAGTGGTTTAAAATAAAATAGTATTATCAGACTAGTCAGTGCTGTAATTCTGATTTTCTCCTTAACTTTAGGAAGACCACCTTGGTCAAAAGCTTGCAGTCCTGACAGGAACTTGAGTGAAACTATCAACTTAAAGGTGGTAAAGGAACACCTTAATGCACTAACAGATTCAAAAAGTTTTAATGTGCCCTCAGGACTGGCAGAAATGTGCAAAAATGCAATAATTGTTGGACTTTACTTATTCCTTAGAAGGCAGATGGACAGTCCTCTGGGTCAGGACTTCCTCAGCTTAAATGGTTGTCATCTCCTGCACCTTAGCTGAAGTAACTGATTTGATATACATAATATATATTATATATAATACATTATTGTAACTCTTATAATATAATACAATATATATCATATAGAAAGTGTACTATACTATACTATATTAATATACCTCATCCTTATGGCAAGTTGAAACATCATTGTACACACTGAAATCCCTGTCATATTCAGGCATTCCAACTCTTTAATAAAGACTTTAATAACTGCTTGTCTCCTCAGATAAATTATACAAAACAGGAACAAAAAAAAAAGATACATTAAAAAAAGAGGGAAAAAAAAAAGAAAGAAAAAAATAGGAAGACATAGGCTTGTTTCACAACTCACGACCTATTAGGCAAGAAAAGAAAAAAGGAAAGAAACTTTAAGGGCATTTGTAATATGATGGATGAAAATCCGAGAGTAATTGAAAAAAAATAGTAACACTGAAAGCTAGCAGAGCAAAGTGACAGAGAAAAAATGAATGGGGGGGTTGGAAAAAATGGGCTCAGCGACAGGAAAGTTTTACAATGTTAAATTCTAGTTGAATTATGAGCTCTGGGTGTCCTCATCCCTTCACTGGAGTTATTGCAGTCAAGAACACTCTGTACTTTAAAATTAAATATTGGTAAATCTAATTGTCTCCTGTGAAGTGGAACCTGGAATTACTGTATCTTAAAGCTAAGAAGCAGAGTAGCATAAGGGGGAAGAATGAGATCCATAGCCTATAAACAATGCTCTTTTGAGACTCTGAAGAAGCCTTTAAGATATGTCTTTTCTCAACAACTTTCTCTGTCATATGGCCAGTGAGGATAATCAGAATTACAGTTAATTTCAATGCATAGCACTTTTTTTTTTTTTTTCCTGAGCGATCCCGGAGCATATTAAAGACATTGCTATGCCCCTTCAACACACACACACACTCACTCCTTTCAACACTCCATCTTCTAAATCTTGCTATTCTGGGCATGCTTCAAAGAAACCACCAGCCACTTGTGCCTTAGTCCATGCTTTAGTCCATGCCTTAGGTACCTGGAGTGAGGAGAAGATGCTGATTACAGAAGCAAAGTTCTTCACCTCTGAATTGTTATAGAAATCCAAGTCAGACTTTTTCTCAGACTTGCCATGTTAACTAGCTTGGGCTTGGTTTGGTGACTGTTAAGATCCCTCCGTGTCTATGTTTTCCTATTAGCTCTACGCAGCATTTAGATGACAATATGATTGCTGTGAACTCCAGGCACTTCATTTTTTATTACTCTAGTGCTAAGTGTCACAACAGCCATTTTGGGAGAACATCTTGATTTCAGCTGTAATTCACACTGTACTGGGAATTAGGACCCCAAAGGCTTTTTAAAATCTGGCTTTGAATCTACAAAAGAATGTGGATGTTTCCTTTATCAGTGTTGCAATATTTAATTTCCAAATACTTTGCCACCTAGTGGAACCTGTAGTCTCAGCCCAGAGACTGGGTTTTGTGTAAGTACAAAGAAGGAACAAGGTACCAAGAGAGTATGTAGAGAGATCATCAAAGATAACTTTATGTGAGAGATCCAAGTAAACCAGCCAATAAAGTATGGGGAGAAAAGGCAAACAGGATATTTATTAACTTGTATTTTGGAAACAAAATAGATTGTTTCCAAATAACTTCTCCAGAGTCAAGGGAACCCTTACCCCCCACCACCCAATGCTCCTCTGCCAAAAGAAAAGGCTGCCTCCAAGAGAAAAGAGGACATAACATATTTACATGAGATTACAAACTATTTCTGAAGTTCATAGTAAATTTGAGGCTGTGGAGGGGGGAGCCCAGGGGAAATCCTGTTACTTTATATCCTTCCTGAAGCATAAAATTCAGCAAAAATTCAATAGTGCTGTCAAATGCCAAATAGGCAGGTCGATATGTTAAACAGGAAGTAGTGACACTTCTAAAGAAATAGGCCAAAGCTTACAGCCAGCCTGAGATATAAACTCTAATGATTTCACACCTTCATTCTTAGTCCATATGTGGAACAACAGTCTGACCGAGTAATGGATAGTGCAGAATTTACAGCCCTCTCTGATGGGATATTCAAGCGTACAATTTCATTCTGCAGTTCTTTCACTCCGTTGCAAAGCTTTTTATGTTTATTTCATTCTTATTAGACACGAATGAAAAGCTAAAACCCTTGCTGACCCTACATTAAGTATTTGAATGGGCAAGACAGTCAAGTTTCCTGAATTTTGAAATCAGATAAATGCATAACCAGCCCTACCTGTTCTTTCTGCCAAGCCAGATATTAAATACGTCCTTGTTTTACATGGCATTCTTAAATTAGCCTGTTCTGGCCCAAACTTTGAACTCAAAAAACATCTGTGACCTTGTCAGATTTCATTTTGTTCAGGAAGTTTCCTTTTGTTCTGAAAAGTTTGGGTTCTACAAACTTAATTGAGTGTCTCAAGTACAATAACATCTGCAAGATGAAGGTAAGAATGCTCCTTCTCTTTTTTTCGCTCATGCCAGGCCTGTATTTTATTTATACAATTAGCTCTTCAAAGCAAGTGCTGCTTCTTACAATGTGTATACAACAACTAGCATAGCGCTGTGGACTGAAATAGAGATAAACAACTATTCCAAAGTCCTGTGGCATAAATGAGGCTTTCCTATATTCTTTTAAAAGACCTTCCCAGCCGAGTGTACTACTGCTCCCTGACATATATAAACACCATCAGAAACAGGTACATCCCCATCTCAGAGCCTCAAGATGGGGCAATAATCATCTGTGTGTGACCAGTTTAAAGCTAGGCCTAGCTTGAAAATGTGGAATTGTGTTCTGGGTTAAGCATTACTCCTTAGTTCTGCAACTACTCTTTGCAGTAGAACTGAAACTATTTGACCCCTATTCCTCTGTGTGCCATGTAGAAGGTTCATTTTTTCAAATGTATAATAAGTTGCACTAGTGCCTTTCTTGAAAGGGTGCTGCTAGACTGGATTTTATCATCGCAAACGTTTGCTACGCTAATAGGCCTCATAATACACCCGGTGTACAGTGCATTGATGCAGATTAACAATATGAAAAGTTAAGCTGTGTTTTATATTAGCATTATTCTTAATGCTAATGTAATGTCAAACCAATAACACAGCATTGTTAAAGTGTTAGTACTGTAGATTGCAATGACAAAGGGAATTAGATGGGTTTTCTATGTTAAATCAATCATTAAGTGGTGGTATAATTATTTGCTGTTAGTAAAGCTCTTTTTTCCCCCTATTGTAAAATTGACAGTGTACAAAAGTAATTGCACTGTTTTCATTGCAGCAGGGCTCCATAAGATTAGGGTTTGGGAGGAAAGATGTGGCACTCCTAATCCTTTTGACATTTCAGGAGGAATGCATGAGTAATATTGCATAGCCATGTAATTAATCAGCCTGGATACTTGTGGTCTAGAAAGCATGTATTTCTACTTGCATTAGGATAGGAAGGGTGAATGGTGGTTGGGAGAGTTTCTACATTCTCCCCTTCCACTGTTTCAATTACAGTGGGACATTGTCTCTAATAATTTCCTTTGTCAACTTTGTGCGTGTCTTGCATGCTAAGAACATGACTAGAGGACTCTCAATTGAATTATTTTAAATTGGAATAGAGGACTTTGATTGTAAAAAAACCTAGATTTTATCCTTGTTACAAATAGTTCATGGAAACTAAATTTGGGGGTTCTGTCTACAATGTTTGAGTTTTCTCTGCTTTGTGGTGGTTATGGTGAATAACAAAAGAAGCTGGACATTAGAGAAATACTGTGGTTTCTTTGGGGCATCAGGAGTGTTAGACAGTTTTGTTTCTTTCTTTTGAAGTAAGGTAAGACTAGCTTTTGTAAGGTTATGCAAGGACATGAACATGTTCCTTCCTTCCTTCCTTTCTTCCTTCCTTGCTTCCTTCCTTCCTTCCTTCCTTCCTTCCTTCCTTCCTTCTTTCCTTCCTTCCTTCCTTCCTTCCTTCCTTCCTTCCTCTCTGCTTCCCATTGAGAGAAGGCATTGATAACCACACAGAGATCTACCACATCTTAAACCTACAAGCTATGTTATTTCTTAATTATTCAGGAAATGTCTGTGATATCAGCTGACTTGCTCCTTTACTGGGCTGTCATGTTACCAACTTCAATGGATACGGTACTGAAGGCTGTAATATAAGGACATAATCCTTATAAACCTCATCAAGAGAGAACAGAATATACCACCCTTTGTGCAGTGTTAGGCACTACAGTTTTAGACATATCTGGAGTTTGGACAGGGTATTGTCTGAGAATCACTGCTACCACGAACATCATAGAACCATAGAATCATAGAATGGTTAGAGTTGGAAGGGACCTTCAAAGGTCATCTAGTCCAACCCCCCCTGCAAGGAACAGGGACATCCCTGACTAGATCAGGTTGCTCAGAGCCTCATCCAACCTGGCCTTGAATGTTTCCAGGGATGGGGCTTCCACCACCTCTCTGGGCAACCTGTGACAGTGTTCTACAACTCTCATCGTGAAAAATTTTTTTCCTAATATCCAATCTAAATCTACCTCCCTCTATTTTAAAACCATTTCCCCTCATCCTATCACAACAGGCCCTACTGAACAGGCTCTCCCCATCTTTCTTGTAGGGCCCCTTGAGGTACTGGAAGACCGCTATCAGGTCTCCCTGGAGCCTCCTCTTCTCCAGGCTGAACAGCCCCAACTCTCTCAGCCTGTCCTCATAGGAAAGGTGCTTCATCCCTCTTATCATCTTTGTGGCCCTCCTCTGGACCTTCTCCAACTGGTCCACGTCCATCTTATGTTGGGGGCTCCAGAACTGGACACAGTACTCCAGGTGGGGTCTCAGCAGGGCAGAGTAGAGGGGGAGAATCACCTCCCTCGACCTGAGGGCCTCTTGATGCAGCCCAGGATGCAGTTGGCCTTCTGGGCTGCAAGGGCTCATTGCTGGCTCATGTTGAGCTTCTCATCCACCAGCACTCCCAAGTCCTTCTCCTCAGGGCTGTTCTCCATCCATTCTCCGCCCAGCCTGTATTTGTGCCTGGGATTGCCACGACCCAGGTGCAGGACCTTGCACTTGGCCTGGTTGAACTGCATGAGGTTGGCACGGGCCCACCTCTCCAGTCTGTCCAGGTCCCTCTGGATGGCATCCCTCCCCTCCAGCGTGTCGACGGCACCACACAGCTTGGTGTCATCGGCAAACTTGCTGAGGGTGCACTCTATCCCACTGCCCATGTCGCTGACAAAGATGTTGAACAGGGCCGGGCCCAACACGGACCCCTGAGGGACGCCACTCATGACTGGTCTCCACTTGGACACTGAGCCGTTGACCACCACTCTCTGAGTGCAGCCATCCAGCCAACTCCTTCTCCACCGAGTGGTCCATCCATCAAACCCATGCCTCTCTACTTTAGAGAGAAGGATGTCGTGCGGGACAGTGTCAAATGCTTTGCACAAGACCAGGTAGATGATATCCGTTGCTCGTCCCTTGTCCACTGATGCTGTCACCGTGTCCTAGAAGGCCACCAAATTGGTCTGGCACGATCTGCCCTTGGTGCAGCCATGTTGGCTGTCACCAACCACCTCCTTGCTCTCCATGTGCCTTAGCATGGTTTCCAGGAGAATCTGCTCCATGACCTTGCCAGGCACAGAGGTGAGGCTGACCGGCCTGTAGTTGCCCGGGTCCTCCTTGTTCCCCTTTTTGAAAAATGGGGGTTATGTTCCCTCTCTTCCAGTCATCGGGGAAGATTAATTAAGAAATTATCATCAATTAAGAAGTCATAGACAAGTGTATGATTTGTACTACACCGTAGACAGAAAAATACTGGAAAACTCAGTGTTGCATCATGGTCATTAATGAATGGAGGGATGGGAAAAAAACAAAACAAAGGTAAAAAAAAGGAAGAGAATGATCCATTAATCAACTCTACATCTTTATAGCCTGGTTTATTTTAACTACTGGTATATTTTCAAGGGGATATTTTAAAATTTGTGTGTGAAGGTCCTTTCTGTCACATATCAAGCTCTGAACTGGACCTCCAATACCCACATCAAGAGACCTATTAAACTTCATATAACCTTTGGTTCTGTTATACAAATATGAAGACTTTCTTCCTTGTACTAGACTTAGATGTTTTTCTGTTGCTTTTATGTTTCTGTTTTTAAAATTGTCAAATGGATGCTGGCAATAATAATTTGTGTGTCTGGTACACATTGATATATTTGGTACATTTGCTCTAAAGATAAGCAGATGGGGGTTTATTAAATTCTACAAAACTATATGTTTTAAAGGAATAGAATATGAAGGCAGCTTGAAAAGGCATGCTGAGCTGGCCTCCTTTTTACCTGATTCAGAACCACAACAGACAAATTGTTGGTAAAACATTTTATGTTGTTAATTGGTTATGATCTGTTATGATCCTAATCAATAAATTGAGTTGTGTCAGATTATTTTCCTCACTTTTATTTAAGAAACAAATAACAGCCAACATACCTATCTCCAATTCAAGTTAAACAGCTAAATGATTATAAAAATCTGTCATAAATTCCTTCTTATGCCAATGGCAGCTGACAAAATTATCCCTATGTTGTCACTCACCTCTACTGTGACATACCAAGACCATAACATGGCAGTAAAATTTGATCTGCCTCTTTGTCTGTCTGTCTGTGAATTTGTTTGTGTTATGAATAACGCAGCTGATAAAGAATTGCAGTAATATTCTTGAAATGATATTTATGTTTCTCTTACCTTGAGTAAAATAGTGCTTTCAAGGAAGCACTTCAAGGCTCTGTGAGCATAGGAGGAGAAGGACGGAGGGGTACACTGGGCAAGCAGTAACGAAAACAGCCTGAAAAATGGCAGAACCCATTGCGGTGGTTCATTGCTTTAACATCTCTGAATGAGTGTTCAGGGTGTTTCATTTTAGGAGCACAGCCATGACTGAGGCTATTGCAGGTGTTCTCAGCACACTGTTCATCCATTTTGTTGCTATCACTGCACAACGTATTTCTAATAGAAAGGCAAAAGCCACTGGCAGGGGAGAAGGCAGGGAGAGAGCTGAGACATGCACCAGGTGTTGGGCACGATTATTCCAGACCTAAATACGCACAGAAAACTTTGACCTGGGACTCCCATGGAGTGGGGGGCAGAAAAAAAAAAAAAAAGACAGAAATTAAAAAGAGATAATCTAATGATTTTCCAAATAGATGTCATTGAATAAAGTGAGAATGACTCTTTGTGTGAAATTCTGGCATATAACATCTATATAATCTTGAACAGTAAAACTAGACAACTACAGCTTGAAGTGGACAAGGCACTGATTTTGGAATTGCAGTGGACTAGGAAGATGGGCAAACCTCCAGATGTTTTCCAAAAGAAACTTTTAGATAGTCCTATTTTAAAGGTCTTTTAACTATTCTTTAAGTAAAATTCAATACTCCTAACTACAGGAATGGAAAGATTCTTGTAAAGAAGCAGCTTTAATATATTTCCCTATATGTGGAATGTCCATTCATTAAAGTAAGGGCCCTGGAAAGATCTGTTTGTGTTATAGCCATTATATCATCAACGAGCCACAGCAAAGTGAAGAGGTAATTTTTTTCATGGCAGGAATACATTAATAAAAATAAATGAATAAATCACTGTCCTAAACAGTAATCTACCTCCTCCTGTCTTGAACTGAACATCTCTATGCTTCAGTCTCTGCAGCTTCTACATGAGAACTTAACCTACTTCTTTTTGTAACATATCTGTTGCTACAAGGAACTAATTGTGGTCTGAAGTACCTACACTTAGAAGCTGGGTAAAGAACTCAGCAGTAGTTTGTTCTGAGCTACAGGATACTATGAATATGTTGCTAAGAGATTCCAATCTAATTACTTGAAGTTCAAGTATGATTGTAGGAGCTGTATTCAGAGCGATTACTACAACACTGAATTGTGCAACTCCATTCAGAGTCTGAGATTTATCAGTTTAGGCAAAAGTAGGCTAGTAAGTGAGGAAAAAAATATATGTTATGAGGACTTTAGCATGATATTGAAATCTAAATTCTTCTCTCTACTTTTGCTTTCTCATGGTTATCCCTGGAAGTTCTTGTTCCTGTGTGGAGTTTGGCAATGAGATGCTGGAAGACTTCTACCAGTCAAGAGGGTGCCAGAACACCAGTCAAGCACAGGGAACAAGCAGCACTGTTCTGCAAGAGGGGAAGATTAGCAAGGAACTTGGGAATTCTGAAAATAAAACATGTAGGAATATATTTACTTGAGTGAGGAAAAAGTATACTCATTAGTAATTACAGTCACTAGTGAGCAATTCTGCTTTAGTCTGTCTTGTGCTTGGGGGTAGCTCTTGTTTCATCCAGACCAAACACTCATTCCTAAAATAGAGATGCGTGGGTGAAGTGCTTTCTGTTCCAAGCTAACGCGTAAGATAAGATCTATTATACAACATGCCAGAAAACAGAAACTTCTTTTATCTATCAACTTAAACTACTGGCTATAGGTATTATTGGGAAGTAATAATCCTCCTTAATGCATAAAGTATAGTCTCAAATGGCACGTCACTGAACAACAGAGAAGGAATATTCTAGGGATTTGAATACAGACTACTCTTCCTCTGCAATGAAGTTACTAGATACTTTCAAATTCCTAGCTAACAGTATAGATTATATTCTGTCAGAATCGTAGACACTGCTTTGTAAATCCATTGCATGGTTAGATCTCCCTGTATTTGGCCATTGTTTTCCCAAAAATGTAGTTGATAACCTAAAACTTTTTCAGTTTTCTTGGGAAAGCCTTTTCATTGCTTCCTGCCTCAGTTGCTACATTTGCCAAAGGAATGTTGTAACCTGTTTGTATGTGACAAGAGAAAATTATTATATTTAAGTTCTTTATAAATGGTTATAAGATCTATGGATAAAAAGATTGCATATATATTAGAAATATATAGTTGTTGTTGAAAATCTAGTAATCAATATTAAGAGATAATTCTTCTGTTCTATGAATGGATGAGAGGACACAGATAATTATTTGCCAATCCAGACAGAAAAAAAAAAAAAAAGCAAAATAGCCCATTATCTGCATTTTCATCTGATAAGAGAATGTCCAGGGAGAGGAGAGAAAATGCAATCAAATAAGGATCATGGCCTTTTTTTTTTAATGAGTTTTGCTTTGAAACAAAATGGAAGAATTCATTTTACTTTGTTGGTATCAGGCCTCCTCTATGCTACTAAGAATAGTTAAATATTGCAGCTTATCAGGATAACATCAATATCACAGCAAGATAAATGTTTCCTTTTTATAATGTAAACCACCACCACAGGTTGACTAGTATCCAGATAAGGTAGGTAAAAGTCGAATTATGCTGCATTAAAACAACTCAATAAATGAAATATTCAAAGATCTATGAAACATTGGGAGCTTTGCAATGCATGCAGAAGTCACAATTAAAAGTGTTTTTAAATTCTGACATCGAGCTAGAATCAGAAAACATATAATGAGATGGAGGGGAAGTCTTCTAAGCTTATATTCATAACTATTTTGTCAGAGAAACAATTCTGAATATCTCTTTTATAATAAAATTTTAAAAACTGACTTATTTAAAGTGAAAAGCACAGAAAAAAATTCTATCCACTCACATCTGCTGTTTCCTGGATACGAGCCAGTCTTTCAGTGTAACACTAACTCACAATGCAACAGAGAAAGGACAAACATGTCCCCTCTCTTTGCCTGAGTAGAGGATGTCTCATAAATGTGTTCCCTGGACAAGCTTTATAATAGACTCATCCACTTTGTGTTCAATTGTAAATTCAATACCTACCACTATTAGCTGTTCAATGTGTTGAAGTTCATCGTGTTAAACATTTGGTAATAAAGAGGACTGGGCACAAACAATAAAAATAATTGTACTTATTTCTTTAAAGTATACATTGCAACTTGGGATTTTAAGTGTGGGAGGGTTTTTTTTGTTTATTTTATTTCACTGTAACTTCTTGGCAGCACAGGAGGATGAGCAAATAAGTTGCATGGTGTGCAAATGCTGAGTTAATCAGCAATAGCTGTCACATATTCAGGTGCAGTTGTTTAAGGTGAAAATGTTCTAAATGCAGAAAGCTGTTACAGATGGGAAAAGTTTCTGAACTGCTTATCGGCTTGTTTGCTCAGTAGTGACTTTAAGCATGGACTCTGTCAAAGCAGCAGAATGCCAACTTGGTTGAAGGTCTGTGCCTTATTTCTTAGCCCAGCTGCTGTGAACTCCCATCCCTCAGAGAAAGCTAGAGAGTAATGGAGAATTGTACCAAACCAAAATGTACATGTCAATTCTGCAGCATGTTCTAAAAGCATACCCTCAAATCCTGCAAATATCAGTTCCCCATGTCCCCCTCTCCTGAGCTTGCAGCTCCCACTGCTTTCTGCGGCCTTACTGGTGGCTGAGACTGAGCCATACGGATACAACTGCAGCATCAGGGGAGGAGCAGGGAACTCATGGAAAAGGGATAGAGCTGTTCTATGTGCAAACAGCTACTAGGCTTGTGCTTAAGCTTCTTGCATCAGTAAAGCATCCATTTATCTTTAAAGCACATCTCATCCTCTTTGGCTGTTCACTATTTGGGCCCATGGTTCAGACTCTCTCTGTGCCCTGCATCAGTTGCACCAGGAAATCTCGTAACTGCCTGCTAAAATGCCTTTGGGTGCAAATATAGCTACCTGTTCACTGCTGCTTTTTTGGCAGTCCTGATAGCTACGACAGCACACACAAATTAGGAATGTAACCATACACTTCTGCTTTTGAGAATCAGCCACTGAATTTTCCAGCGTTTTGTACCAAGAAGAGCTTGTCCAGGCATCCCCCAGTGGGTAAATGTGTTTATTGCAGATTTTTTAAAGTTGCCTTTCCAGGCTAGGAAGCATCATCTTTTTGAAACACCAGAAGCTTCCTATACACATGCAGACACACACACCCACCCTCAAGATTCATTCAGTGTACCCTATAAGCAGACAAACAAATTAAGGATCTTTTTTCTGGAGGAATGACAGTGCTCAGGACAGTGGAAAGATCAGCTCATGTCTGTCTCTATGTATAGCTCTTGCAAAGTGAATTTTTGGTCTCAGTTTCTTCTCCTCTGAACACACTGTTAATACAGAGTCATGGAAGTTGAAAATTATTGATTTACTGATATTTACAGTACTCAGAATACGTAAGCCATAATATTAATGCTACCCTTTTATCATTATCAATCATTTATTTTACTCTTCGAATCTAAAAGAGAGTCTGAACTAATAAAGCAACTAACGCTGACAAAAAACTAGAACCAACATCTTTTCTCATCAGTGTGGATCAGCATTAGCACTGAACCTTACTCAAGAATTTGAAAGGGAAAAATAAATAGTTTGGTTTAATTTGAAAGAAATGTGTTACAGTCCTTTTTACTTCCTTCTAGACTAAGAAAAATAGAGGCTTTGATTTATATCCCCAAACCAAGTGATGCTAGAGACCCAGAGAGAGGAATCAATCGTCTGTGATTTCCAGTCCCGTTCCCTGGCTGAAGCGTACTGTGTTTGAGCAGCCAAACTTCACTGAAATTCACCCGTTGCTGTGGAGACCCAGGGTGGCCTGTGGGAGCGGGGAAGCAGAGCGGATGGCCAGCAGCCCTTTAAGGAGACAGCAGACCATGTGTCAGTTGTCAGGAAAACATATTCCTCTATTTTCCTACCCCTTGAGTCAGCTATATTTCACAGCTCTGGTGTCAATGGAAAGGTTTAATATCAACTGTAGTGGAAATACAGCTTTCCAATTAATTCATGACCCTGAAATATAACTTTTTTTCTCTTTCTTTTTCTTATTTTCACTCACTAGGAGTGGAAATTTGACCATAGTCATATGGGACCATTTGTCCCATATGACAATGCAGCTAGTACTATGCTTAGTATTAGAAGCTTTATATCAAGCCATTGTCTTAGGACCTATCTATTGTATCCAACAATAACCGACAGGATGGCATCTGCGTCTCACATTGATGTGCTTTTTCACAAGTTAGCAATAGAAAAATAAGTTGTCTTATTCATTTGTCAAGATTAGACTTTTGAAATTAAAATAAATATTGCTAGCATGGGTACAGCTGATGCTGAGATAAAAGAGAGTTTATTAAATTTTTTTCTTAATACATATAGAAGGAGGGGATTCTAAGAGAGATGTTTGGAATGTGTTTTCGTGGAAAGGAGGGAATTTGAATACTTCAAAGCTCATCCTGAGCTATTTCTCAATTTAAGTGAGAGGCTTTTTCCCAAGAAAGTTAGCCTTTCAAATAAGGGGGCTAAAATTGTTTAATTTTCTTTTAGATCCATTTCTTTCTTCTGTGCCATTGTTGATAGAAATTGTACTTTAACTGATTCTAATGGCCCATATGGGTATGAACATGTTTGTAGCTTATAGCAATTCTTTATAGGATGCATCTATGTAATGTAAATACCTCTTTGTGTTAAGCATCTTACACGCCTTTTATTCCCAAAAGGAAAAAATAAGATTATTTCAGATGCTATTCACCTTATTCTAATGCAGTCATTGAAATTAGATCATGTGAGAATTGCTCTAGACCTACCTATTTCCCTTTACTGACAGTAAAGGAAACCTACATACAGTAATTTAGATCCTGAAACCATCTGGTACCTCAATGGAGCCTGAGTAAATTTCAGATTAAGGATGTTTCTACAAACTGCAGTTTAGTTAGTGACCACCCAAGCAGTTTTTCTCCCCTCTCTTCTAAGGGAAAAGATCTCAAACAGAGGCTTCATTCTGTATATTCTAGATATAAAAATAGCACAAGGAACATTAACATTGCCTGTGATTGTCAGCAAAGTGGACCTGATTTTAAGCTGAACTGCAAAAACCACAGCCTTTGTAAGTGCCTATCTTTACTTAGAATGGAATGCAACGGAACGGAATGGAACAGAACAGAACAGAATAGAATAGAATAATTTCAGTTGGAAGGGACCTACAATGATCATCTAGTTCAACTGTCTGGCCAATTCAGAGCTGATCAAAAGTTAAAGAATTTTATTAAAGGTACTGTCCAAATGCTTCTTAAACACTGACGGACTTGGGGCATTGATCACCTCTCTAGGAAGCCTGTTCCAATGTTTGACCACCCTCTTGGTAAAGAAATGCTTCCTAATGTCCAGTCTAAACCTTCCCTGTTGCAGCTTTGAACCATTCCCCTGAGTCCTATCACTGGATACCAGGGAGAAGAGATCGGCTTGCACATACATGGCAGCCCATGTGTGTTTTAAAACGCAGTTCTACCTGCACATACTACCAGTTCCTCTGCAGAAGTAAGATGAGTTACACCAGCAGATGCTTTAGACCATGAGTTCTGTGAGAAGATATAAAGCTACTGTTTCTTATCTTTAAAAAACCAATATTGTCTTAAGTGTGATGGCACATTTTGCCTTGGAAATGTTTATTCCCTCAGTTGTGCGTGTGCGTGCATGTGTGTGTTTGTGTCTATGGGTGTGTATCCTTGAATTACTTTTTACATTGCACTTCAAGATTTGATGACTCCAGGTGGTCCTGCTATTGATTCAATATTAGGGAAACAAAGAGTTATTAAGTGATAACCCATTGGTGTATATTTTTGCTCTGTTCATATAAACCAGTGGAGCAAGATCAATTTAATCTCCGGTTGAATTGCTTTTCTTGTGGCCACCTAAAGCATACGTTAGAGAGCAGCTTCCAAGAAACAAATTTATTTTCCTGAAATGGTGGTCTTTATTGGCAACATCTAGTTCTTTTAATTTTACAGTTGGTTTACCAGTTATTATCTCTGTTTTCATGAAGCATGAGAAAAATGCTAGAACAGTTAAATGTGCTTACCATATAGTTTGTGAATTAGTGGCTCCTTAAAATTGGCAGCAGATGCGAAGCGAAACTGCATCGTCAGTTCTCCTTTCCTTTTCCCCACTCACTCCCCACGAACCCTGGGAAATCATTTGCCTGGCAGAAATTACCAAGGTGCCATCAGCAAGTCACACACAGCTCACAGAATGATATCAAATATTCGTTCTTACGCCTGACCGCCTCGTTTGGCTGTGACAAATCTGAGAAATCTGAAAGTTGAGGAGGCTTGGGAGGGGAAAGGATGTAAAAACTGTTCTGATGCTTTTCTTACCCATTATGTATTTGATGGAATGTGCCTTTTAAATGACTTGTACATCTCTTCTCAGGTGTACTATGGGCAGAGTGGCAGCAATTGCCAGCGGTGACTAAGTGAGAAGTGACACTCTCTGTCTCTCTGAGGGTTTCTTCAAGTCCAGTTTGGAGCCTTTCATTACATTGCAAGAATCCATTAAGACAGAAACAAGGTTATTCCATGAAATGTTTTTGTGACTAAAGAGGACATCCAGCTCTTTAATCAGTGACAGAATATCTACTCTGACAAGACTGAGTGATACAGTGCGCTTGGCTAGCACCTTTGCAACTGAAGGGGAATATAACTTACAAGGACAGACAGTATTCTCATTAAATTGCCATTGGTTGATTCATCAATGCTCCAGTGGAAATAATTATTCTGTATATGTTTGATGTAAATGTCTATGTCAAATGAAACCTCATTTTGTATTTTGTGGGTGTCTGATCCATGATAATTTGGCTAATGCCTTTAGGTCACGAGATAACTGTCTGCTCCCTTCAATTATGACACAGACTGTGGTGAGAGTCTAAGACTGATGAGGAGGAAAGAAATACATGCACAGCCACACACACATATATATTTATATATAAACAAACAAACAAAGAAATTATAATGTCAGCATAATCCACATGGATTTTGTTTGCCCCCATGTGAATGTGTCAGATTTTGACTGGAACAAACTGATAGTCATTTCATTGACCTTTGCAAAGTCACCCCAGAATAACTGGCAAGCAAAATCTCATCCTAAAAATATCTTTTGCAGTAAGATACTGGAAGTCACTGTAGGGGGAAAGAGTTGCTGTTATATATTTAGATGTGCAATGCAATGCTATATAAACACTTATAAGGCTACAGATTGATCTTGGAATGAGCCCTGAGCAAAGCGGAAGACGGTTGCACAGTAAACTACTGCAGAGATAGCCCAGAAGGGTTGAAGTCTCTCTGAATATTTTTTTTTCCATTTATTTCCATTTTTTCCATTTATTTCCATTTGTTCCTGAGAGAGAGGAGTTATGCTTCATATATGTAGTAAATTAATACCCATATAATATTTTCTGATGGAAAATGAGGGAGCAGCCAAATAAATGTTCACCTGTTCTCACTAAGAAGGTAGAAAGCCACTGATTAGCCCCCTTCTGTACTAAGTGTAAGATCCAAGATTTAAATAATTTAGCCTTGGGAGTTCTTACAGTGTTGTTGGCTTCTTCATAAGCGTATAATCTTAGAAACAATCTAATCTATTCTATGGAAAATTGAGATCCTTAGTAATTTAGATTATTGTTAATGATTAATATACCCTTGATAATACCTGGTTGTATCTTACTTTATGAGCAGAACCACTGAAATCAAAGGGACCAATTACTAGATAAGGAAAAACTCAGCTGTTCATTAAAATCTTAAGAGTTTAGCCTTTTTTCATCAAAACGTCATTAGGAGGAGAGGGTGACAAGAGAAGGATAAAGAGGATGAGGAGTATCAGCTGAAATTATTTTTTCCAGAGCTTGTCACTTTCATATTCTATTGAAATGATGGAAAATTCAGTATTTTTTTTTTAAATCATAATAAAGAAACAGAGAGAGAGAAAATAAAGAAGACATAGAAATCAGTGATTACCAATAAGCTGTTTTCCTTTCTAAGAGAAATAAGATAAGTAAATGTATTTCAAATGAGAATAGTTTGGATGTTTTTGCTTTTCCAGAAGATAATGTTATAGTTTTATAAATGAATATGTAAAAATTAGGAAAATAAAATAAATTTAAAGAGAGAGAAATCAAGACCACAAGTTTGTATCAAATTTTTCAGCAACAGACGTCATAAGGGAAAGGAGAAAAAAAAAATCAAAGCTATTCTGAGACAACTCTGAAGCAGTTCACTACTTGCAGTGGGAATTCTCCTCAGTTCAGTTACTTTAGAAGAAAACCATGCCAACTTTAAAAAAAAAAAAAATTTATCTTTATATCAGATTAGATTGTAAATTTTCTCCAGTTTTATAAGTTCTGACTTTCTTAAAGCTCTGAAAAGATCTGTTCCCTAAAGATGATTGATAGGGAAAAAACAAATCTCAGCTCCTACAGGGGTGAGAACTAGACAGTGCCAGGCCAAATTCCAGTATCACACTTGCCCTGTTAACCGTGGGAAGTAAAGTACACTAATTTGACCACACCTCTGTACTAATTACTAAATTGCTCAGAGCTAATTTTGATGCTCTTTAATGCACTGGATATATTTCCTTTACAACCCGGTGCTGAGCTGCCCTCTCTTCTTGTTAGTTATCTGCTGCGGGGTACCCAGCAAGGCTCTTCTCTATTCTGTGTAAACAGAGATGTGGCTGGACTCTGGGAGATAAACACAGACTTGAAGGCTTGATCTTTCTAAGGGCAGCTGCAGCAGCAGACTGCAAAAACTAAGGTTTGTGTCTTTACAGTACCTCACAGAAAGGCAATTCCAATGAATGAGAGGCATAAAAATTGGAACACTCGCAGTTTCCCTTGACAAAGACATGGAAATGGAAAAAAGCTCAAGTCAAAAACTCTGCAATGAAGCAGGATCCTTCTTTATGCCTCTATCATCAATAAAGAAGTGTACAATTCAGCATTTAGTAAATAACATACACATTAGCCAGGGAAAAGCTAGGAATTGGTCTTTGGTACAGCTTTTATTTCTTCATCTCCAGAGTGACAGTGTATTGTACAGCACAGATAACAGTATTATAACCTTCATTTAAAGAAACTTGAAGGTAGGATTTCATCCAGCTAAAATTATTTAAAGTGTTAGTTTGTTAGCTAGAAAATTATCTCTAGAAATACAGAAACAATGAAAACACACTACAGTGATGATCTAGGAAATTTAAAAATATTTTTAATTTGATCCTATTTCTTTTTTCTCTTTAAATTATGTGGCATATAATGAGTAAAACTGGTGTATAAGAGGGTGAAGAACTGGCATTTATTGAACAGCTCTGATACTGTCAGTAGGAAATAAGGCATCAAGGAAGCACAACTTCATTGTCATTATAGAACCAATTATCTCTCCATGCTGTATATGTGTAATGTGAAAAAAAAAACCCAAGGAAAATTCCTGCTTCAAATAATTTATTACCAAATAAAGTATTGATAAAGCTAATAGGTAAGTCTTTGTATATTAATGAATAGTACAAACGTGAATGTTTCTGTGCATGTAGTACTGATGGATAGATAGTTAGTGGTATAGATAACTGGCAATATTTATACACACATACATACAAATACACACATTATATTAGGCTGTGGTTTGTATCTTTTTCTCAAGTCCTAATATCATCTCTGTACCCAAGACAGGGATCTTTGTCAGAGATTTATTCTGCAAATTAAATGAGCTATAGCCTCTTCCCTTATTTTAATGTACACGTTATTCTCAGAGCCATTGCTATTTAAATTTGTTCCTTAACACATGCGGTTCACTTTATTTTACTTTTACTGTGTCTGGACTATTCAAAACTGACACATATAAAAAATAGTGCCGTTTCCCTGAAATAGCAGTGCCTTTGTATGTGTGAAGCTATAAATAAACACTGGCAGTTAAACTTCTGTGCTTTTAAACTTTAGCCTCTTTATCTCTGTCACTGTTAGAGGCCCCTATCTGGTCTGCCTTCCTTTTTTGCTTATGACAAAATGCTTATGCAGCAGTAATCACTCTTGGAGCCCTACCCTCCCTTCCATTTCTTTCTTTCTCTTTTAATTTCCAAGTTGCAGGCACCAGTTTCAGTAGCATCTGCTGCAGCTGGGCCAACAAATCAAGTAGCAAAGCATGTTTTTTTTCCAGAACCAGCCCTTCCCTCTCTTCAAGCCCTCAGTAGTTTTTAGTTGCAGCCAATTAATGAATGTATTGGCTTGTTCCACTCATTCTGGGTTTGCTGCGGCCACACCATAGTAAAAAATATGCCACAATTTTTTTCTACTTTGTGATGCTTTGGAAATGCCGCATATCCAAAAACGGCTTTTGGAGGTGACTTTCTGGACAATGCCATGGTAACAAGCTGGCCCATCGTCCTATTTCCAGTCATCATCAACAGCCAATACTCTAAGAAAGTGTATAGAAAAAAGGAAAAATATTACTTTTTTATGTCTTTTTAGTGTACATTTAACGGTATAGAGATTTTCTGAGCTGAAGATAGTGTGCAGATTGTTGAAACAAGTCTTGTTTAGAACATCGTTTATGAAAACAACCAAACTTTTGAAATGTTCTGGTAATACTGCCAGTGCCTGTATACAGGAACACCTTCAAAATTTGGAAAACTGACTTTAAGTTCAAAATCCTAGGTGAAGTTCTAGAACTTCAGCGTTACTGGTTTTACATAGTGGTTGGTTTTACATAGTGGTTGCTACTTTCAGTTCAATTGCTTCAGACTTAATTGACTGAAATGTTTGGTTTTTTTTTTTAAATCTTCAGAAGTTTGCTGCAGCTCAGATTCAATTACTCTCATTCCCCCTGCATACAAGCTTTATAGATATATCTGTCAATATCAAACATTGCAGAGGAACATCTTTTTTACATGTGTGCATGATACTTTCTGCTTTGCCTTTCAACTTTCCATTTAATAATATTAATAATAACAGTAATATGAGTTTCTACTTAGGTTTTCTAACTGACCCTGGTGGGATTTTTAACACAGATGTTATTAACAACCCAAACAAGTTGAGTCATGACTGAATTTTCTCATGCATAAGTAATAGCATACCAGTTGCTATTGCAAATACACTGCTTTTCAAATAATTAAAACACTCTTCTGACAATTCTAGATTACAGATGAGGAAACGCTGTTGCCTAAGCATATGGATTCAATTTCAAGGAAATCCTTCAGTATGTAAATAAAACATTGTTCGTGTATCATATTTATCAATATGATAGACCTGCCAGTCCTCTTGGTTTTCTTTGGAGAAATATATTTTTCAACTCAGTCAGCATTCTTTGTATAAGAAATCAATTCTCCCAAACTCACACACATTTTTAACAATATAATGCATCCCATACCACACTCAACCCTACATACACAAGATTATATATACATACAGACAGAGAGTTATGCTCATCAAAAAAAAAATTACAAAACTGAAAGTTTTGACAAATCCCTGGATTTGTCTTTACTAGCAACCAAAACAATTATATTATAACATAAATATCAAGCTAAACTTGATTCACTATTCTTAGGGTTTCTTCTAAAGATGTTCTCAGTCTCTCCACCTCTTTCTTACAGTTCCATTCCTATGTAAGATATAAAAGTCCAGATGTCTACATGAACTGAAAGCAATTATAGTATTCCTTTTGTCCAGGTAATTATCATCTGAGCATAGACGGAGTGAAAGGAGGTGCTTCCTCTTGTTATAGCATGGTGCTAGAACATCGTCCTTCCACAATGGAGATGTGAGTTTGGTGGGACATAATTTGCCTCAGCTGGGGTCCTGAGAAGTCAATAGGGAGCACTGAGCTCAGGTCACTGTTGCAGGTGATGGAGTGGTCAGGGGGAGAAGAGATGAGATCAGATGAGGTAGGGTAGGGTAGGGTACTGTAAAGCTGGGGAGGAAAAAGATAAAGAAGAGGTAGAAAAAGTACTGTTGGGAAGAAAAGTAAAATGTGGTTTGGCAAAATAGTTTGGAAGCAGAGTCAGACAAGGGAAGCAATCAGCTTTTAGAAGTATTTGAATTGGATTAATAGAGGCAAAGATAATAGGAAAAAGCTGAGGATGAGGAGATGACAAATAAGTGGTGTATGAAGTAAGGAGAATACAGAGAAATCTAGACAAGTGCAATTTAAAATGTAAATTATTAATTTATTTATCTCTGTTTCCATTAAAAATAGAATGAATCAGAAACTAATGTCTCTGATAAATGACATTTCAGGGGAAATGAACATTTTCTATTTCCCTCTCCCAAAAAAAATTGTGAAGGATGTGGTTTCACAGAATATTTTAAAGTCATTTTCATAAGTAAATAAAAAAAATAGAGATATATATTTTTATGAAATTTGTTTTTTGAAAAAAGGCTATTTTTCTTTCTGCTTGTCTTTGAATTAAAATATTCAGTAGAAATAATTTTACCTTATGTTTCTTGCCACCTAGGCAGAACTAAGAGAACAACATAATTGGCAACAGTAAAATTTCCCCTTTTCCAGAGCACCACCAGCACTTGCAATTATTTCACAACTACTGCAGTTTCGCTGTTGCGTGTCAGTCTTGACTTAAAGTTATTCAGAAAAGTTATTAAGCACTACATAATTGTGAGCAAATTGGAGGTAATAAAGACAAGATCAACCAACATAATTAAGGGGCTGGAGGGATTGATTTATGAGGAAAGATGAAAAGAGAGACAGTAAATACATATAGCTTGGCCAAATGATAGCTGGGGATGGACAGCAGGATAAACATCTATGAGGATTGTATTTGAAGAATGTTGTCATCACCAAGGGCCAGATACATCCATGGTGTAACTTCACTCAAGCCAACTTCAGTAGTGTTACCTCAGGGATGAATTTGGCTACACAAAAGAGAGCAAGAGAGAATAAAGAGCTGTTAAGGGAAGTCTGAGGGACTATAACTGTGAAAGTCATGGGAAGATTTGGAACAAAAAGAAAATGTAAGCTGCATATCAGGAAAATCTTACTGATGAGATCTAGAAGGCTAATGAATTAGTTAACGACTGAAAAGCACTTTGAAGATGAAAAATGCTATTCAACTACAGCTAAGTATCATTATTAAGAGTAGAGGTGAGCAAATAATTTGTGGTAAATTATGCATTTGACTAGTTTAAGAGTTAGATTTTTAAAGGTACCTATGGGAATTAGCTGCCCAATAGACAGGTGATTCACATAAACTTAGGTGCTACATTTCTCTAGACATATTTGCAACTCCAATCAGAAATATTTCATTAGATAAAAACATACACATGGATGCATACATATGTATATGTGTGTGTGCATGTTCAGGCACTCACGCACAAGCACATAAGAAGATAGGAGATTAAGAAATGCCAGGGAGAATATGCAAGTTTCTAAGACATGGTAGTTGGTATAACAAACGCACAGGGTGCCCAGTTCTGCCACTTCACTTCATGGTCCAACTCACTTTCTTTCACTGACTCAGAGTTGTCAATGATTCATGTGTTACTTAGCAGAATTGAGGGTCATAAAAATCTGTCCTCAAGTAATAGTTATCAAAAATGTGCAAAATCATAGGATGGATTCAGCTGGTGTAAATATATACCTTTGCTAAAACTGATCTGTGTCAATTTAAACTAGCTGAAGATCTGGATCATAGGTGTCAAAATTACAACAAGATACTAAGAGAAACCATTGAGCTTACTTAAATTTCCAGAGCTCTCCCCTGCTCCCCATCTCAACTGTACTTTAACCTTAACTCTTGGAATGTTCTGTACCTGGACAGGTCTAAGCCTTCACCCTTGGGGAGTTTTTCTTAAACTGAAAAGAAATCTTAACTCTTTTCTAAATTACTGATATAAGAAAAGGCAAAAATAACAACATTATTTTTCAGCAATTTTAAGAGTTTCATCTTTGTATTTTGTAACTTTCCTGGAGCAGGGTAAATCTCTTCATATGGCATTGTACAGATAATAGTTGTCATCTCAATCACAATGTCATTAGGGCATCGTAATTCAGGTAAGAACAATAATGTATGTGTGAAATTTCTGCAAGAAAAATACAGGTCAAAGATGTGGCACTAATTAAGATTTGCCTAATAATGGATGAATATAAGAAAAAAATTACACTAGCAAACAAAATACTAAACAACCATTGCTGTTGGATGTCTCTTCAGGTAAATACACACACAGGTGAAGCTCTGTAAAGTGTACAAAAGTTTCAGGTCAAGTATTATAGAGAGGAAGGTTCAATAGTAATTTGTATGTGTATATTTGCTCTTAAATATTTATGTGTGAGAAAAAAAAAAGTAAGATTTGTCAGGAATGATGTGTTTTGTTATGGCTTTTTGGCCTAATATGGAACTCCTACTAATTTAGTGATTTAGCAAAGTTATTTCTAATGAGAGACTTACTTAGAGAATGTGGAATACTTTTTCAGAACTGTATTTCTGACCAATAATACAAGCAAAAATAATGCACCTGGATTAATACAAAAGAAACGGAAAATAATCTGAACAAATATTAAGCATTTCATGTTTACAATCAGCATTACAACCCATATAGGTAAATGAAGCAAAGATCATATATCTTCAATTATTATATTCAAATGATACTGTTTGCATAGGCTGGATATAGTAAAATTTATAATAAATTACCCAAAACACACAGAAAAAAAAATCTGTTCTTCATATACCAAGAGTGAGTCAAACTTAATAAAAAGAAAGTACGTTCTTTAGATTACCGTAGGGAAGCATTTTGTAATAAATTTCTGAAAGAATTGATACAGAACGGTAGGGACATACTAAAGAACAATACAAGCAAACAATTTGCTAGGTATTCTCTTCTCCCAAAAAATATCTGAACACTTTAAACGGTGTATAAATGCAGCTGACCCTCATTCCACAGTTCACTGTGGAAGTGACAGTCCATAGTTCAGAAGAAATGAATGGAAACCAATTTCTTCATTTATTCAATGCTGTTCATTTTCTTCCTTTAACAGATGGAAAAAATCCAGCTAGGTGAGATTGGTGCATGTATTAATAATAATGCATTAATATTATTATATTAATTATTATTAATATCAATATATTATCAATAATGCATTATTACTAAGTAGGTAGTAGTACCTACTTTTAAAGCCCTTTCTGGACACTGTGTAGCTAAATTATATTTGACAGGGAAAGTATATGCCATAGATGTTCTTAACTTAGAATCACTTTTCTCCTCCTTGAAGGGATTTGAATGCCCCAAATGACACACAGCTTCAGATCTTCCCCCACACATATGTCCTAGGTTATAATTTTCCCTTATTTTCAGTTCAGATAAACTACAGATAATAATTTTTGGATTTGAACACAGCATCTTCAAGTATCCCATCCATTTCTGTTTGTCACTGATCAGCTTCACAGCAGTGTCTACACGTTCATTAAGTACAGTATCATTAAGCACCTTGGTGTATATCATCCAGTGTAATTAAGATACCAAATTACACTAAACAGGTGTCCTCTTCTGAGTCTGTTTTGTTCAATTCTTTTCAAAAACCAGGCACAAATCTTACGAAGTATCTACTCTGTAGTAGATACCCTACCTGTGCTATTTCAGGCTACCTACAAACTCTTACCTTTCTTCTCAGCCTCCTCTTCTAAGGAAGCCTCTGAACTGGCCACTTGTCAGAGTGATATGAATGTATTTTGACACCAGCAGGACACAGAGACTGGGGTCATTTCCCTTGGCTTTTCCAATTACACAGCTTGCTGCAAGGAGCTGAATCAACCATGAATGTCATTCTGCTCGTACTGGCCGGGAGGGTGCTCTCTGTTCAGCCCTTGCCATTTAACCATGTTGAATTATGAATGTGCTACCAATCTCACTGTTTGCCTTGGAGCTCGAAAGGATGAATCACAGGCACCTTTTCTGAATTAGATTTTAAAGTGGACCATGCAATTTCTCCCACTACCACCCTCTTTTCTTTTTCTTTTTTTTTTTAAAGCAAAGTTTATTCACAAAGCCCCAGTTATCTCAAGATTGACTGGATAATAGGAAATAACATTTGTTCACTAGAACATTATGCCATAATACGCTATGCCATTATCTGAATATTTCATATGTTCTATCTAATATTAGACAAAAGTTGGAAGAGAAGCCAGGGCAAGTTCCATATAATCAAATGTCTGACATTTAGCTATCTCTACCTTTAAAAAAAGAACCATAGCAGCATACCATTGTACAAGATGAGACATCTCAGACAGTGATAAAGGGGGCAAAGAAGTTATTAAAATTGTCTGTATCTGTATAATAGATTTATTATTTTTATTATTTATGTAATTATTTTTTTTTTTAGTTTATTGGATTCTGACAGAACATATAAACCCACTCACCCTAAAAATTAATATCTGGTTATTTCTCTGCAGATCAAATGACAAGGCAAACTTCCTGAAATATTTTCCCATCCACCACCTTCTCAAACAGTTGTGTAATGTTATTATGAATAAGGGGATGAATGGCAGAAATGAACCCAGATCACCCCACCTAATATTAGGCACCTAACAGAAGTTCAAGTTAAGAGCATAATTTTTGCAAATCTCTTGGTTGTCAGCAATGAGAGTTAAACAATTTTAAAATGAGGATAGGTAGGAGAAATCAATATTGAGACATCCCAGTCTCTCTCCATTGACTATGCAGTGAGTCTAGGGAAATGATATTTAGGTACTTAATTTAGACAACCCGGTAAATGTGCCTTAAAGTCATCTGGGGTGAGTCTAAATCTCCATTTTTTTTTTTTTTAATTTTCAGGCTTCCAACTACCAAAAGAGTTGTTATTGTCCCAAATTGTGATAATTTCTTCAATTAGAGACTGAGATTACTGTGAGTTAAAACAAAAAACTCAAAACTCATATAATGGAAATCAACAATTTTTCAGTGAGCAAGAATAACTACTGAAGATTTCTAACAATTTGGGGATTAGAGCACTTCAAAGAGGGAAGAGATTTCTAATTTGTTGCTATTATTGGCCACCAAATGACCCATGAAATACATTCTTTTTATATCTCTGGTGTCCCAGTGTCCTGTACAGCATTACTTTTTGAAATCAAGGGATAAAAATTCTTTTCCTAGATCAAATATGGAATCATCTCAAAAAATATACTTCTGCTTCTCTGAACTTCTGTTCCAACTTACCTAGCAAACATCTAACTTTTTTATCCCATCTGTAAGTACCCTGACTAATTTGTTTGTTTTTCTGTTCTTTCCCTTTAGTGCTTCTTATGATCCTAGTCCATTAAATATGCTAAGCTCTACAAGAATCTTCTGGAGATTTTGAAAATGTCTAACGTTTTATAGCAGCTTGTTGTGGTTTTGTTTAGTGAGGGGGGGCCTAAGGTGGTAGCTTCTGTAGGAAACTGCTAGAAGTTGCTCCCCTTTGTTCAGTGGACTCGGACGGGCCTAGGGCGGACCTGCTGCTGGCCAAGGCCGAGCCGATTGGTAGCAGAATGTCCCGTGATAACACCTCTGCGATAACCTATTTAAGAAGGGGAAAACAGAAAAAAAAAAAAGAGAAGACAAGATGTGAAGAAGCTGAGCGGTGGCAGAGGTGCAGAGCGGGAGGCGCAGGCCTCACCGGCCTTGCAGGCCTCACCCTCTGGCCTCTCGCCAGGCGGCCGACTGGGCCCAACTCAGCCCGGCCCGGCTGCAAGAAGTGGAGAGGAGAGGAGATGAGATGGATGATGTGAAAAGATCCTGAGAGATGTCTGCCAGCCTGTCGTGAAGAACTTTTCTTGTGAGAGAAACAGCTGCAGATGCCAAGGGCAGTTCAGAAGGAGGGGGAGGAGTAATGCAGCTCCTGGCCAAGATTCCCCTGCAGCCTGTGGTGATGACCATGGTGGAGCAGGTTGTCCCCCTGCAGCCCATGGAGGTCCATGGAGGGGCAGAGATCCCCCTGCAGCCCGTGGAGGACCCCACGCCAGGGCAGGTGGATGCCTGAAGGACGCTGTGGCCCGTGGAGGGCCTGTGCTGGGGCAGCCGTTCTGGAGGGACTGCACCCCGTGGAAGAGATGACCCACGCTGGAGCAGTTCACGAAGGACTGTGGCCCGTGGGTGGGACCCCACACTGGAGCAGGGGAGGAATGTGAGGAGTTCTTCCCCTGACTATGAAGCAGCGGCATAAAACATCGCGTAATGAACTGACCGCAACCCCCATTCCCTCTTCCCCGCCCTGTGCTGCTCGGGGGCGGGGAAGGTAGTAGAGATAATGTTAAGCTCGGGAAGGGGCAGGGGTGGGGAGGAGGTTTTTATCTTGTTCTCTGTCTCATTATCCTGCTAGTTTTAGTAATAAATGAATAGTTTTCCCCAAGTCGAGTCTGTTTTTGCCCCTGATGGTAACTTTAAGGATTTTCTCCCTGTCCTTATCTCAAACCTTGAGCCGTTTTTCTTCTGTTATCTCCCCCTGTTCTCTCTCAGAGGGTCGGGGGAGTGAGAGAGAGACTGCGTAGTCTGGTCCCAATCTGGGCTGAACTACGACACACCTTCAAGAACAGCATGTTTGATGAAGGACTAGAAAGGAGAGGGAAAAAAAAAAGAAGAAAGGTAGACAAAACTGTGACTTCCTTTACACATTTGCAAGATGAAGTCTCGATCTGCTTATTGAAAAGATTAGACATTTTCCTGAGTAGAAATAAATGTTCTCATTATCTTCTACCCCTTCCAATCTCTAGCACAGACATCTACTCTTCTCCTGTGATAAAATGGAAGGCTATAAAAACTATGTATCTTAGCTCCATAAACGACCATAACTATGGACAAGCACATGAAGAATCAGAACTTATGACATACATCGAGAAATGCCAGCTATATACTTTTCAAATTTTCAAATAAGAGAAAAAAATGAAATCACATCTTTCTTTTCAATTTTTTTAGGATATTATTAGCATACTAAAGTAGACTTGGGGGAAAAAAAAAAAAAGCAACTTTAAAAATATTTTTTTAAACAGCAAACATTTTATTTTCCAACAAAGAAATATTTTTCCTTAAAATATTTTCCACAAAACAATGGCTCTGCTAAAGCAAAGAATAATTACCCTTTATGTTGCATTTTTTAAAAAAGTAAAACTAAGAAATGTACCCAAAATAGATGAAAATCATCACCATAAACACTTTGAAAAAAGGATAAGAAATACATATCATAAAATCTTAAAAATGAATTCTCAATACTTTTTTTTTTCTCCCCAAGCAAAACAAATGTTACTCAGCTGTCATTTGGCCCTCTACTGTCAAGAAAACCATGTCAGAACCTTTTGAAGAATACCCATCCTCTTGCTATTTATCATTATCTTCTTGGAAGAAATGATATTAAATACATTAACCCTTGAATACGTTTGTCAGCTGACTGACATACTCCATACTCATTGTATCTGCACAGTATGAACACACCTTCGCAAGTCTATCTACACACAAGGTTATATTTTAAGCACTACCTGATAACTGGAAACTGAAAAACACTTCTGATTTCTAATCAACCAATCAGGAGTTTTCCCCCCAGGAGAGGACCTCTAAGAGACAAAGATCAGGACAGCACCCATGCCTCTCAACTCACACCAGTCAATCATTCCTACCATGCTGTTCTTGGTGTGGTCACTAAGTACAGCCTGAAGTTAAGGCACTAGAAAGACAGGACATATTCTAGCTACTCTCTGATAGGATGAAAGATAGACAATCCATCTGCTTCCCTTGAGGACACAAATCAAGTCAGTTTCTATTATTCCTCCCAACAGCATGTTTTAAACCCAACAGATTGGGAAATAAGTAACAAAACTTCAGTTCAGAGCTGACAAACATTTCTATATGTAGCTATAAGAAAAATGACATTGGTGTAAAGTGTGTCATGCACAGCACTGAAATGAGGTGAATTCTGATTATTTATATGTTAATCTCAAATATATTTCATAGTTTTAACATTTAGTACTGTTACTGAATTTTAAGTAGAAACTTAAAAATGCAGCTTTGCTATTTTAGTTGTCTGGGCCATTGTATATACAACTTATAATTATTGTGAGGAATCATATCGAACAGTCAGAGGTAAAAACTCTAAAAAAATGGCCACAGGTTCAAATTGTGAATTCCTTATTTGCAGTGGAAAGCGCTTACTCACACAAGTAATTTTTCTATTTCTAGGGTAGCTACTCGTCTAAGAAGTAACTCTAAGTGTGATTAAGAGTTTTGTAATCCAATATTTGAGAACATAAACCTAGCCACATTTCTGGATCTTTTCCCAAAGTTAAGGATTTGAATATGTCAGAAATCTGAGCATGATTGCATTTTTTTTTCCTGTTTTTTTTTTTTTTTCTTTTTTCGGTGTGCCATTAGATGCATTGTGTAAATGTTAGTGATTGTTGTGTGCAACAGCTAGTTAGCATGTGTTTCTGCTGGCTACACTAAATGTTAAAATAAGCTTCTCAAGATTTCACATCAAAATAATGAAATTACTTGCAAAAAAAGAGTTCTCACTTCTACTTGTAACACACCACATTCACTTACTGAGCCTATGTTGATAAATTTGAGACTCACACTCACGAAAGCTTAGTTTAGAGCTTATTGAAATCATTCAAGCTTTTCCTTTACTTAGAATCATAGAATAGTTTGAGTTGGAAGGGACCTTTAAAGGTCATCTAGTCCAACCCCCTTGCAAGGAGAAAGGACGTCTCCAACTAGATCAGGGATGTTTCCAGAGATGGGGCATCCATCATCTCTCTGGGAAACGTCTTCCAGTGTTCCAGCACGCTCATTGTAATTTTTTTTTTTCCTTATATCTAGTCTACATGTACCTTTTTCTAGTTTAAAACCATTACATCTCATCATATCACAACTTGATAAAAAGTTTCTGCTCGTCTTTCTTATAAGCTGCCTTTAGATACTGGAAGACCACTGTAAGGTCTCCCTGGAGCTTTCTCTTCTCCAGGCTGAACAGCCCAAACTCCCTCAGCCTGTCCTTGTAGGAGAGGTGCTCCATCCCTCTGATCACCTTCATGGCTTCCTCTGGACTTGCTCCAATAGGTCCATGTCCTTCTTATGTTGGGGGCTCCAGAGCTGGATGCAGTACTCCGGGTAGTGTCTCACCAGAGTGGAGTAGAGGGGGAGAGAATTACCTCCCTTAACCTGCTGGCCACACTTCTTTTGATGCAGCCTAGGAGGCAGTTGGCTCATGTTGAGCTTCTCATCCACCAGCACACCCAAGTCCTTCTCCTCAAGGCTGCTCTCGATTCATTCTCCAGTCAGGCTGTATTTGTGCTTAGGATTGCCACGACCCAGGTGCAGGACCTTGCACTTGGCCTGGTTGAACTTCATGAAGTTTGCACGGGCCCACCTCTCCAGCCTGTCAAGGTCCCTCTGGATGGCATCCCTTCCCTCCAGCGTGTCAACGGCACCACACAGCTTGGTGTCATTGGCAAACTTGCTGAGGGTGTACTCAATCCCACTCTCCATGTTACTAACAAAGATGTTAAACTTGAAGGACTTTGAAAAAAGTGTATGGGCAAGCACACAACTAACAAAAACAACAAAAAAAATGAAATAGAACTAGAAATGCAGAACACTTTCTCTTAATCTTTCTATTTATCTAACTGCAACATTGTGAAAAAAACTTGTTGTCATTGTACATCTCGGTTTTAATTTAGGCTATATAACTAATGTTACATTTAATTATCTCAGTGTCGATCATTCAATGGTAAGGATTACTGCTTAAATGTCAGGTTTTGCATCAGTAGTTTATCTTATTATTACTATTACTTGTATTTCCTTTAGAATTCAAATTTTGTTCATGGTTTCTTTGTTACTAATCCTGATTAAATTTCTTAAGGAAGACCACCCAAATTAGAAAGACTTTGTAATTTTTTATAGGATTTAACTTAAATTTGTCATCCTGATTGCTTACAATTGTTAAGAGGCCATTGATATCTAATGGTATAATCATAATAAATATTCTCTCCTCCTGACAGAATCTGGATTAGTTTTAGAAATGCTGTATGTGAAAGCTTCTGAGTCATATGAGGAAAAATTAGCTCTGTTTACAACCACTGATATTAATTAAACAGTATGTCAACTGTAATCTTGAAATGGAAATTTCCAATTCATAAAAAACTTTTTGTGAAATTTCTGGAAGCTTTCTTCTATGGTGCTTCCAAACCAGCCCACTCAGGTCCTTAGATCTGTTCACCCATTACAGCCAGCTAATAAAGGAGATACTGTATGGTGATACAAGGTCCTCGGAGGGAATACTTATCAGGGCTCCATGTGGTAAAAGGGAAGAAGGCCATTCTGTGGAAATGGCCACCTCCTGTCATGCTGGCCATCCTACCTTGGATGTTGCCACCTGAACCCTTTGAGTGCAAACTGTGGAGCTGGAGATAGCACTGGGTTACTCCTCAGCACAGATTGCAATATTGTGCAAAGGTTATCTTGCTGTAGCTCAGTTTGCGCTGGAAGAGTTTGTCCACTCAGATGAGGGTTTCACCACATCTCCCAGAGAATGTTACACTACTGTTATGGTTTTGTTTAGTGAGGGGGGGGCTAAGGTGGTAGCTTCTGTAGGAAACTGCCAGAAGTTGCTCCCCTTTGTTCAGTGGACTCAACTGGGCCTAGCGGAGACCTACTGCTGGCCAAGACCGAGCCAACTGGTAGCAGAGTGTTCCATGATAACGCCTCTGTGATAACGTATTTAAGAAGGGGAAAACAGAAAAAAAAAAAAAAAATAAGTGAAGATGTGAAGAAGCTGAGCAGGGGCAGAGAGAGGGAGGTGCGAGCCTCACCGGCCTTGCAGGCCTCACCCTCTGGCCTCCTGCCAGGTGGCCAACTGGGCCCAACTCGGCCCGGCCCGGCTGCAAAAACTGGAGAGGAGATGAGATGTGAATGAGATGTGAAAAAATCCTGAAAGGCACCTGCCAGCCTGTTGTGAAGATTTTTCCTTGTGAGAGAAACAGATGCAGACGCCAAGGGCAGTGAAGAAGGAGGGGGAGGAGTAATGCAGCTCCTGGCCAAGAATCCCCTGCAGCCTGTGGTGATGACCATGGTGGAGCAGGTTGTCCCCCTGCAGCCCATGGAGGTCCATGGAGGGGCAGAGATCCCCCTGCAGCCTGTGGAGGACCCCACGCCAGGGCAGGTGGATGCCTGAAGGACACTGTGGCCCGTGGAGGGCCTGTGCTGGGGCAGCCGTTCTGGAAGGACTGCACCCCGTGGAAGAGATGACCCACGCTGGAGCAGTTCACGAAGGACTGTGGCCCGTGGGAGGGACCCCACGAAGGAGCAGTGGAGTCATGTGAGGAGTTCTTCCTCCGACAATGAAATAGTAGCGTAGAACAACATGTAATGAACTGACTCTTCCCCTGTGCTGCTCGGGGGGAGGGGAAGGTAGTAGAGATAATGTTAAGCTCGGGAAGAGGGAGGGGTGGGGGGAGGTTATATTGTTCTCTGTCTCATTATCCTGCTGTTGTTTTTAGCAATAAATGAATAGTTTTCCCCAAGTCGAGTCTGTTTTTGCCTGTAACGGTAACTTTAAGGATTTTCTCCCTGTCCTTATCTCAAACCTCGAGCCTTTTTCTTATATTATCTCTCCCTGTTGTCTCAGAGGGTTGGGGGAGTGAGAGAGAGACTGCGTAGTTTGGCCCCGACTGAGGCTGAACTATGACAACTATAATGAGCCATTCTGTCTTTCCTTCATAGGATAATGGGGGAGTTTGTGCCCAGAGAGTTGACTTTGCAGCTGGTCTTGACCACAAACTCATGACATATTCCCTTAACTCAGGTTCCAGAACAGCTCCTCTGGATTCTGATCAAGGCAACAACTTATCAGCTTCCTCTGTCTGCATCAGCTGGATGAGGAGCTCTGTCCTGGCATTTGGAAACATATGGCAGGTGGGCAACTCTCACACAATGTGCTGCAGCATCCAGCAGGTCACAGGTCCACCACTCAGTATGGGCATCACCCTTTTGACCACTGACCCTTTTTCAGATGTTAATTGGGACAAAATGAAAACCTGCATGTCAAAGTAGCTGCAAGAATGAGTGAATAACTGCAGTGACTTTCTTTTTTTTTGGAGAGGGTATTTGTATCAACTAGCTGGTCCATAATCTGGTAGAACTCTGCTTCAATTAATAAGTAATTATTCTGTACCCTGGAATGTCTTGAATAGGTCAGGACATTTGATTATCTCAGTGTCCGAATATCTTCTAGCTAAAAGACTGGAGGATTTTGTTGAACAATGAAATGCCATGATTGAATCATCTGAGATAGACATCCACATCTACCACATTAATTGTAGTCTCAAACAGAGTACTCAGTTGAGATAAATACTTTCTTTTTTATGCATTCCATCTGAGTTCAGACATAAGATAGGTCTTAAAGTGTCCAGAAATGTTAAAGTAACCTCAAAAATTAATTTTATCCTTTTTAGAGAATTTTGCCATGACAGTTTGGTATTGTTCAAGTTACACAGCAACAGAGCAGCGTAATTTTAGATTTGTCCACTTAGGCATAGGTTTTGGTTGTGGGGTTTTTTTCCCTTCTTTCTTTCTTTCCTTCTTTTCTTTCTTTTTTTATTTTTTTTTTTTGTCCAAAATATCACTAGCCACCTATTCTTTTATTTCAACATCTAATTATCTGTGAATGTATGACTCAAAGTCTCATTGACATTCAGTAAAAGTCAAGGGGAATTAGAGTTTGAAATTTACCTTTTAGAAATTTCCCCCAACAGCTACTTATCCCAAAAAGTTTAATAAAAGACTTTACCAATATTCATCAGGAGTTTTCAGGAGTACTATCGATTTACTATTGATTTACTATCATTTACTATCGTAAAATGATTTCAATGGAGTTACACTGATTTCTGTCAGCTAAGGATCAAGGCCTTAGAACACCAAACAGCTTCTATATTACTAGGAAAAAGGCACATCTGAAATTACTGAAAAGATGTATTTGAAAGGCCCTTGAATTCAAGCAGGAATTCATACTGGACTTGTTCACAGAAAGACTCTAGGTTATACGGAGTGAATAAAATGTTACCAAAATTTCACATGGTTTGCAGCATCAACATAAAAAATTTCAAGGTTTCATTTAGTACCATGAAATATGTATTTCTGTCAGAGTTGCTTTGTTTAAACTCACAACTCCACTTTGTAGGATCTTCTGTGCCACCTTCTTGGGTGAGAGAACATTGTGTGATGCTGCTTTTAACAGCTCTGCCAGTGCTACACTATGGAAGAAAGCAAAATTTTCTGAATGAAGAAGTGCTTGGTGCTTGAGGAGACTGTATGTGTGTGTATGTGGAAGAGGAGAGAAACTCCTTGGGGAGACCTAGATTGTTTGTAAAAAGAAAAAGAACTAAAAAATTATTATTGCCTCTATTATAGGACAAATTGGAGTGCAGCTTCATTGCAGACATTGCAAAATAGCTGTGGAAAAAATAAATTAGAAGCTTGAACTACTGAGAATATTTGAAAAGTGCCCTATCTTTCCTTTCATATTTAAAAAAAAAAATAAATACATGCACATATAAAACTAGAATAAGGCACATAAGGAGTGTAAATATGTTCCTCCAAAAGTATAATTTCTGAGAAGAGTATGACTGTGGATGTGACTTATGAGCCTCTGAGCAATCTCTGCTCGTGTTGGTCTTATTCCTGTTGGAGCAGAAGAAAGTCGCTCTAGTTTTGGATATAGTTTCCCTGGAGATATAGGTGACAGAACTATAAAATCAGTTAAAAACATTGCCTGGCCTGCTCTAGCTCTGTTCCTTAACTCCTACCACCATCACACCTACTGGGGACCCAGAGAAGCACTGTTATCTTCATTATATACTTTAACAAATTAATGGGAGATTAGGACCTGGATTCATCCTACCTAACTTTAAATTATTAACTCAAGTCCTTACTCACCATGTGCTCCCTCTATAATCAATGGAGAGATATTCTGCAAGGAGATGATTAGGAGGGCTTACGTCTTGTAAAAACAAGCAGCAGATAGATAGACAAGGGATTCTCTATTGCTATTCTTAGCAAGGAAGACTAGAGGCACATTAGGAAATCTACACGAGATATATTGTAGATACCCCAAAGAGAACAAGAGTTTAAACTGAAATTCAAACCTTTTACAGATTAATGTCAATGAACTACTAGACACAAATACAAAGAAAACAAGACATCATTAGCTCCCCTCCACTCTGTGCTTGGAAAGATTTTCTTGTCACCTGAAAGAGTTCACTAAGAACACCAACATGATGACAAACCAAAACCAAAAAAAAAAAAAAAAAAGAAAAAAAAATCAACAAATCCTGGATCTTGACGTGAACTGTAAGAGAGGTTGAGATGTTCTGCACCAGAAGAAGACCCAGTACCAATACTAATAGTAACAAAACAAGTACATGAAAAATGAAAAATAAAGGAAAAATAAAATACAGCTTTGAGGGCTATTTTAATAGCATATATATATATGTTCAGAATATTAGTTTCAGGGCACCTTATAATAAGACTCAAAATAAACTTTGTCTGCTTGTATTTAAATTCTGAAGTATGGATGATTTTTTTTTAATGGTGTTTACTCAATAAGTGAGTTCCACTATCCATTGCCTGCCAGAACAATTAGTACTGTTCTTGTTAAGAGCTCTTGCTGAGACAGGCTTTGGTTGCACTACATATTGTTCAGCTTGACTGCTCTCACTTATAAATCCAAGTTGAACACACTTTCCCTGTTGCAAGGATCACTGGCTAAAATCTACAGTTAACTTCATCCAGCAGGTGAAAGCAGACTATGTTAACAATCCTTCTCATTTTAAAAGTAGAGAACTCCTTCTCCTATGGAAATCAGGAGATATTTGTATTATGGATTATGTATTATTACATAATACATACAGATTTCATCATACGAACCTTAAAAGGTTTGGAGACCCCTGAAAATAGTCAAAATAAAAAAAAAAGCCGTCAACACTACACTTCAAACACATGTAGGACTTTTTCTTTTCTTCTGCCTGCAGGTCTATGGCTTGTTTTTTATTTCAATCACCATTAACACAGTGTGCAATACATGTGTAAAATGGGTTAAAGAGTCTTTTTCTCTCCCTTGGTCAGTTTACAAGGGACCAAACAAAATTAAATAAGTCCTTATCAACAGAAGTCACAAACATATTCTGTAAATTAACATACATCAGATGCTGCAAAAAACAGTACATCAGCAATCCAGATCAAACAAGGATAAAGAAAGAGGATTGACAGGCTCTTTGTTATCTTTTAGAGAGGTAATTGCAGGTTTCCATACTGATAATACAATGGAACAGATTCCAGTCTCAATAACTCTCTTAAAATCCAAGGTAACACTGTTGACTCTAATGAAGTCATTCTGGATTTACACAGGTGTAAGTGAGAGCAAATATATTTCAACCTGATTGCAGTTTTCATCCTTCCATCGATTCTAAAATATCTACAGTATCTTCTGTACTACAAATACTCTCCTTATATTTAAAATATCAGTACAGAAAAGACCAAAATGTGATTCTCTACAACTGCATCTTTTAATTTTCATGAGCCACTTCTTCACATGTTGTGAAATGACTTATTTTCATTTAATTTGTAGTAAAACCAGAATGTATTTCAATGACAAAGGGCTTGGTCTTGTAAAAACTTCATCTGGCAGCAAGATCACACATAAATGCTCTCCTACATGTTAATGGGATTGTTTGATAGTGCACCCTATTCCATCACAAGCATTCATTATACTGGGCTCTAATTTAGCCCAGAGACACATGTTGATAAAAAGCAAAAATGCACCTGAATATCAACATCAGACTTTCAATTAAACCGTGGCTGTTTAACTGTACTCGATGAATGCAGTACTTTTGTCAAGAAACAAAGCTCATTTATGGAGGCTGGAAGGAAAGATCAGAGAAAACAAACAAGCAAATACGATTCAGAAGCTGTGCTTTTACAGTTCAAGGCAAGCGATTGTGGCAGCAGTTAAAGAAAAACAACAGCAACAGCACTTCCACTGCAGTAGTAGTGGACCCATTTGATTGCTCGTTAATGCAACAGAAACATGGGACCCAATAAGACGGGGCAAATCCCTGTTACTGGTCCAGGTAAAGGTAAAATGCTATTCCACTGGGCTAGTTTTTCACCTTTCAGCAAATTCCCAAATACAAACATGTGCCAACTTCAATAGTCCGTGAGTTTTAAATATTTTACAGATCTCGTTTTTTTCTCCTTCACGTCAGGGACTCAGCTTGTACTTTTAAAATGTGCTTTTTATTCTTAGGGGAGAGTTTTTTTTCTAGCTGTTAAAGTAGGCAACTAAAAGTCAGGACGCTTAGCTTCTATTCCCAAATCTATTCCTCTTTCAAGTAGTCAATGCCTCTGTCCTTGTTTACCAGGCTGTAGATAGAAATCCTAATAGTTACCTACCTCAAAGGGGTTTTGTGAACAGTAAGGCTTAATTAATGGTTGCAAAACAATTTGAGTACCATGAATAAAATGCTTTCTGCAAGCATATGGAAACTGTTGCAGAAATAATAACCTCTTAACTTGTGGTAGATTTTGTGCAAACTGTAGGTCTATAAGGTGTGGGTAACCTCAGTGCTGTAAATCCTGCACAAAGTCTATTCAAATTCTTCAAATACGGTTTTAACCAAGACCAAACATGGCATAAATCTGGACCCCATAAAATAGGAGTGAGGTGAATCAGACACTGTATGTCCTGAAGAATCAGATACAGTGTAGTCAGATCACTGATCTGTATCAACACATTAATGATTTATGTAGCTTTTAATTTACAACACAGACATATCTAAAATAATCAGGTAGAGGCAGGCATTAAAAATTCACAGCATGGGTCATAAAACGATTAGTTATTCAAGTGACTTCAGATTTGTATTTCATTAAGGAATAATTTTAATTTACTTTTAAACAGTTTATATACAGAGATTTAAGAACTCTTGGAAGCTGATTATGCAGAACTCCCACTTCTATGCATTCAATATATTTAAGTCCATTTTTTCAAGCTGTTTTAATTTGTTTGAAAGCACATGGAAAAAATATGGCTCAATAATTTAAGGGGGGAAAAAAATTCCTTTAATTTACAGAAACTGGTGGGTCTATTTTATTTGCATTTTTTATACATGCATGAAAGCTGAAAGAAGATCAAAGGGGAGTCTGCTCTCCCTACTGATCCAGCCTGATTGTATCCCCCTCCCTCCACTATAACAAGCTCTCAACTTGGAGCTGATTGTAGCTTGGCTGCATTTAAGCAGCTGCATTCCACTCAGCTGCTGGAGAACTGGTTTCCTGCTTCATTGCGAGTGTTTATTTTCTATCACCTTCCTTGATCACATAGTGCAGCAATCTGTAAAACAATAGCAAGTCTAGGGTCAGTTTAAATAGAACTTAAGCTTCCTCCAGTTATTCAGCAACTTTTCTTTTCCTCTTTCTTCCTTTTTTATTTTCCTTCTTCTTTATCCTTTTACAATAAACATTTTTAGATGTCTCCTGAAACTACAAGAACTAACACAATTATGTCAAAAACATTGCTGTTATCAACCTTGCTGGGGAAGCCGTCCAGCTCACCATGCAGGTAGCCTTTGTGTTCTGTTTTTTAACTATTTCTTTATTCACTTCCATGTCTTATCCTGGATCCCTGTAGCTTTTAACTTAAACAGATGCCTGTCATGTGGAACTTTATTGAGGGCTTTCTAAAACTCCAGATAAATCATGCTGTATGCATCGACACTGTCAACCTTGTCTGTAACCTTCTCAAAGTCAAAAGAAGTTAGGCCGATTCCTGCTTTTCCACATTCACAGTTTGACTTTATTTTTTGTTGGGGAGATTGTGGGTCATACTCTTAGCTGATACAAATTGTTACATCTCCATGGAAATCAATGGAATTGTGCCATTTTACACCCTGCCTTACAAACCTTTGCCTTCTCTGACTGAATAAAGTTTCTGTATTTGATGCATACTGTAAATGCCCAAGTTTAATGATGCAGTGAACATTTGCTTAAAATATGGACCCTGAAATATGTAACTTATCCAGAGCAGATTAATTCCCCTGCATCTGTATTTTTCCCTTTTACTCCTGAAGTTTCTTAAAATGAGCTTTCCACTTCCTTAAAAAAAAAAATGAACAACAGGAAATCACAACTGAATTTTTTTGGGGAAACATTGGTCTGTTCAAAAGGACCTGAATCATGTCACATTCAAGCCTGATATGGCTCACATTGGATAATGGAGGATATACATTGCCTAAAAACCCTGCCAAACATGTCAAATATCTTTTATGGGAGAGCTCACAGGTTTTATTTTCACAGAAAGGAATAGAGAATCCCAGATTTTTCATATCTCATTCCTTTTATGATCTTTCTGTTTTCATCGCCCTTAATTTCCAAGGAAGGAAAATTTCACATTCAGTAAGAGTTTAAATATTAGACATGTTGAATTTCAATTTTTTAAATGCAGCATAAGTATTTACACCATTATTCAACAAACATAAACCAGGTAATAATATCTAATACCTGCCTCATAAAATTAAAATCAGCTTCTGGAAATTATCTACATTTTGTTCCTTCTAGAATACTGGTTCTGAAAACATTACTGGCAGCTTTTCCTCCTTTTTAGCCAGCAAGGTTGATCATTTTTTCCCCAAAGCCATTCATGCTTTTTCATAACCAAATGCAGCAATCATGCACAATTCTTCATATGCTTTGTTCAGCTTGATCCAAGATAGTCCCATCCTTGGTCCTCCTAGGAGCTGCATCTTCATTGCCAAGATTTTGTCCTGCCCTATATCAGCATGAAATCTGATGTTTCTTCTTGCATTTGGCCAGAACACGGGTGTAAACCCACACTACTGCGTATTGCCCAGCAGCATTGTATTCATGAGCCCCGCTCATTAGAGATGGTTCAGAGGTCTTTCCCCTTTTCTTTTTTGACATCTGATTTTGAAACAAAGAAGGTGGAGTGGGAAGTAGTGTGAGGGGAAGTAGTGTGAGGGATTACTATGTGGAAGTGCAGGAAGTATGCTTTATCTATGCCTTACAGTTTCCTAGTACTATATATTCCTCAGTGGGTCCTTCTGATATTTCTTGTCTTTAGAGACTCATGTAATCCATGACAGACATTCCCGTTGTTCTTATGTGAAAGAAAGAAAATATTTCTCATTGTATTAGCTATCCTTACTCTTGCCCAGACTATTTAATAACTCATGTGGGGAAGTGATACTAGACCCATTTGCACCATTCATAATATGTAAAGGCATGTCCTCAAGTATACCAAGAACTCTGAAGGCAGGAGAAAGGCTCTTATGGCTTTTAGCAGGCTTTCACTGAGACCTGTGTTGAAAAATAAGGAAGCTATCCATAGCTGAACTTTACATAGAATATTGAGAATGCTCCTTTAGCCATCAGTGACACTTTACCTTTGTGTCTCACTGGATTTTTGGAAGGTATTGGATACAGAGTGCTGTGTCTCCTGCTCTCAACATCCATTTAACACATCAACACTGAAAGACAGAATTTGACCCTCCAGGTACACATGATCCTGACTGTAGCCTTCACAAACTTGTACTACAGTATCATCATTAACATATGAAACCGTGTCCTTCTATCTGAAAAAAAACCAAAACTAAACCCAAGAAAAAACAGTGGTGTAAATATAGATACCCATTTCTAGCCACAATGCAGACCAGCTCCAATCTCTCAAAAAAGTCTGAAAGACACAGTACTTGTCACTAAACAAGGGTAAGATTAGCATCCTTAAATTCTCTTGACATCTTTGTTCCTAGGGAAAAAAATGTTCTTCTAAGGAAAGCACTTAGAGATTGATAATGAACAATAGTCATAAGCAACAGTATTAAAGTCAGTGCTGGAAAAAATAATAGCTTTTTCTATACTCTTTTTCACTTGGTGAATTCTAGTGTCGGAAAATCTGTCTTTCTGAAGCCAGTAGTAAAAATACCGAGGTGCTCCTTCTGCTTCAGAAGTGAAACTGGATACCTGTTTTACTGGCATCCTGCAGGGGAAGACAGATGCTGTCTGAAAAGGTGTCTGCAAGGTATTAAACTTGATCCAGCTCAGACATTAACTATTGCCAGTGCTTTTTCAAAAAAAGACTTAACTCAAATGTACAAAATCACAGATCTGTCCTTGTAACAATTGGACATACATCTTCTAAGCTATCACTCCTCTGCCTTGCTTCTGTTTTACCAGACACATCTTTGGGGAATGTACCTATTTAGAAAGAAAATAAAGCAACATTTACAATCTGTAGCTTCCCTCTGTTGCTAACCTGAGGACAGAGAAAACGAATGAAAATTGGAAGAAAATTAATGACTTAAATGAAGGTAAAGGTAACAGAAATTCATTTTAAGATGAAATTGTAGGCTTTGCTTCTTAAGCCAGGTAAGATAAAAATCTGAAATCTGGGGACTAAAAATGGTGCATGACAATCCCAGGTATATGATAACTTAGTCCTTGAAAGACAAGTCATGAGTCCAGCACTTAAAGGAAGTTCCCTCTCTGGGTTCTCTACTAATATATGTGACATTTTAATGTCAGATGATGTGCTTAGTGTAATTACAGCATGCAATTTCTCCTTGACTAATGAAAAGCTTATGCTTTTTTGTCCTTCAGAAAAATATGTTCAGTCTAGTATGAATTCCACTTTTGGTGTCTTCTCCGTATAGACAAGGGTGTATCAGAGGTCAGACTTTCAAAAGAAATATCAGATATCCACAGATTACTAAGAAACAAATAAGATCACTAAGGAATTTTCTGAGGTTTCTTAATCCCTGCACAAGTTTTGGGGATTTTGAAACGTTCACAGAGGGGTAATGAGTCAGAGTACAGTAACTGGAGTGAGTCGGAGGCTACCTTTGTGTACCTTGGGAGATCTACATCAGACAGGACTAGAGAGCTAGACTGCCTAGGCCTTGGTTCCCTTTTTCAAAACAAGGATAACTAAAGTAAAAAAAAAAGCAAAAAAATCTCAAGAAAAATAAAACTCCTAAAAAAAAAATCAAAAACCCAAAAACATGTTTAAAAAAACCCAAAATCAAATCCTGAAGAACAAAACCAACAACACCTTAACAAAAAAAAAAGTCACAGATGTATCTCTTTACTATTGACCTTAATAAATTTGTTTTAGATATTAAAATGAAACTTGTAAAGTGTATAGAAGAGCTGAAAATTAGAGAAGTGTCAGAGGACTAGGGTGCCCTTCTGTCACTTAAGACCATGAATGAACAGAAAGGACACCAAAATACATCTAGAACCCAGGGAAAGGAGGGGAATTAAAATAAATTTTAAAAACTCAAAAACAAAAAACCAAAAAAAAAGCCCAAAAACTAAAATATATGTTGAATGCTACAAACAGATTCTTCACCTGTAAGGATTTTTTTTTACAGAAAAAAACAAAGAATACTTGGAAAGATGAATAGATAAGTGCACATGCTGATAGAGAAGTTATAATAGAAGTCTTGTTGCAATATAGCTTCTGCATTGGTAAGAAATGTATTTTTGTTTGGGAAATTGGGTCTCCCATGGACCTAGCTCTACTTAAACACCTTCAGTAGAAGCTGAGTGGAATAATTCATCTTTCCTAGCTGACAAAGTACTGACCATTTCAGTACAAATGATTAAAAAATGGCAGTTTTTCCTTCATGCTGCTACAGAAATGTCATTGCAAAAGGCACTAAACAATTAAATATTCACAGACAGATTTTCAATGAAGCTATGCCATTTTAAGATAAAGATAGTTACGGTTCTGGTCCTAAATTTTTAATTTCTCCAGGCTTCAATATAGTCTCCTTTTTGTTCACTTTTTCCTTGCTCTTTCTCTTGCTGTATTTTTTTATTTTTTTTACTCCCCCTTTTTTTTTTCCCCTGAGGAGGAAATAAGGGATCATATTTTTTTATTAATAAAAAAGAAAAAGGAAGGGGAAAAATACCAAAAGAACAGAATTTGTCTTTATGAAAGAAAATACTGTAGATATTTTGCCAAAAAGGACACATAGTGAAAATAGATTAGTTCATTTGAGCAGTATGTGGAAAATATATATTTCCTGAAGCAGGTGGTGCGAATGAAGAGGATAGGAAGAAAAATGTCTTGCGTGGAAAGTATTCTTCAAAATGTGATTTCTCTCATCAAGTGAGGATGCAGCTAAACATTGCGCCACTGAGAGCTGCAGTGTTTCCTAGCAGACTCTCTTTGGAATCTTCATTTATTTAGTTATAAACACAGATCTCTTGGTTGTTGTTCTCTGATTTTTTCTTCCTTTCATTGAAGAGGTGGATAGAAAGATAAAATGGTTTATTAGGTAATGAGGTAAATGGGAACAACAACAAAAAAAAAGGAGAATCTGGGGGTGAGGATGGGACACAACTATATAGTAAAAAAGGTATAACCTTGCATCTTTTGAAGCACAGCTTCTAGTTAGCAGTTAATACCTCTTTGTTTTTGTCTTTGTCTTTCTCATCCACTATGGATAGCAAAGGTGAGGCACTGACTTCATTTACAAAGAGAAGAGTCCAATATTTCTCTAATTAATAGCTGATTTGCCAGAACATGAAAATCTGGGTTAGCCAAAACAGTTCATAAACATGTGTTAAATTAACAAATCAATATATTTTGGCTTAGTTTTCTTCAGAGGGGAGGAACTGAGACATTTTGGAAAGAAATCAATGACCATTTATAGTCCAAATCAAATTCTGATTACCATCACCTGTTTACCAAGTGAAATTCTGACCAGACTCTTATTTACCATCCTTCCAACAGTTATTTCATTGGATTTTCATCATATTCTAAAATGTTAATACTTATATTTTTAGTGTTAATTTTAAATCAAGAAACCAAGGAAATATGTTAAACTAACTTCAATGGAGTTAAAAGATTTAGGGAAAAAAAAAAAGTGCTTTATGAAACATCCTCTTCATATAGGATTAAAGTTTATATTTATGTAAATAAAGTATTCTTACATGTGGTCATCCTTCACCATCATATACTTGACTGCATGGGAAACGTCAGAAGACAGAAATCCAGGCTCAAGCTATTTTCACAAAAGTATTTGGGTTTCTTTCTGCTCCAAATATCTCCGGAGTATTACTAGGACTTGTGTAATCCAATGAGAAGGGAAATGCATGGAGAGGGAAAGGATCATCCTCCCTTTTCTACCACAGATGAAAACCCTCCCTTCAGTAGACACTGACAGACTGCTGATCTGTCTCAAACTAAATTCCTGAACCTTCTCCTTCTGTAACTGGGAAAAGGTAAACCTAGTCCAGTTGTTATTGCACCTACACAGACATGGAGACAAATAGGCAAAATAATCAAAACTCATCTTTCAGGATAAAGATGAGGAGCATCAGCATTTCATGTTAGAAGTACAGTTTTGCTAATACTTTTTAATAGTTCATTACAGTCAAAATATAAGAGAGAAGACTGCCTAGTGGCTAGTGCACTCATTTGGGAAAGGAGGGTCATGGATTCAAGTGCACACTTCAGTGATTAACCGCTTTTTTCCAGTGGCTGCTTCATGTAAAATTCAAATGTTTCTTTCATTCAGGGCTCAGGGATTTTGCCCTCTCAGATGAGTGCTCTGGCCACTGCGAGGCATGTTGTTATAGTTTTCATATTCGTGAAAACTCACTGTGGCTAAATGGCTGATTTTTCCATACTACACAGAACAGCTTTAGTCTCTCTACATTAGACTGAATGACTTTACCTGATGGCTTAATTCTGGCTAGCTAAAGTTTTTGATATCCCATCTTAGGATAGGAAAGGCTTTCTGGAACAGCTCAGTAATGCAGGACCACGCTAATGAATGGCAATTGAAATACTATTAAGACTTGACCACATGCAGACACCTCGAATTAAAACTTCAGGTGCCAGAGAAACCTAAGTGCCTTTATGTTAGAAATCTATATGCTTCAGGGAACCTTAGGCCTACACATCAGTTAGACAAAGATTCTAAGAATTAAAATGTGTTCAAAGTTCAGTTAAATTTAATTACAGTGACAGACATTAATTTGAGGGTTTTAGTTAAAGTGACTGTGAACTTCCATGACACCTAAGAGGACTGAAAAACAAATCCACCAACTCCTAAAGTCTTAGCCCTCCTTTGCCTCAAAAAGTGCTCACAAGGGAGCAGCCAATCCAGGAAGATGTGTTGATAGAAATCCTTGGGTCTAGTAGCTTCCCTTTGTGAAGTGTTTAAACATGAATAACAATACACTCTCTTACAGTCCATCCTATATAACTGATTTCCACGTAGTTGGAAGATGTAGCAGCAACAAGTAACATAACAGAAAGGAAATGTTTGCCAGAGGAAGATGGAAGTGTCAGCACAATGTTCTTCCACCACTGAAGAATCCCTTTTCCCTGCTGTGCAGCTCAATTTTTCTCCACATCAACTGCAGAAATTTTCTTTGTATATTAAAATGTCAGAAAATGTAAAAAGTATGCAGAATTAGAAAACAGGTTGATGAGAACTGAAAATGTGGATGGGTGTAGCTACAACTTTAAAATCCATTCTGCACTCGTAAATTTTACATTGCTATTTTTAAAGGTTGTTTATGCTCACACATTTTTTTTTAATTGGAACTTGACCAGATTGTGCATATTTTACAATGCCGTCACTTTCCAGAATGTCATTCACAGTTTCTTTTTTTTTTAACATTTACAAAATTTAATGACTTTCCTCCTATAAAAGATATAGGCATCTGCTTTTTTTTTTTTTTTAATACAATCAGTTTAAGCTCTTTAAAACCAGGAAGGGGAAACATCCTGCTTGATAGTTTACCAATAAAAATGAGAAAAGATAAACAGAACAGGAACAGACACCCCCTACATCTAGTCTAAGATATCTGCAAAACAGAATGCACTGTGCTTTCCTGCTTTGAATGAAAATGCAGAGATAAGAATAACAGTATAGAGTAGGCCAGGATTTTTCCAGTGAAATTGCATTTATTTTTAAAATGAGATTTCATTTAGGCCCATTATTCAAAAACTCATGGGTCAGATGGACTATCAGCCAGTCCTGAGGGAAACTTTTAAAGTCCTAGTGGATCTGGATCTCCAGGATTTTTGGAACTCTGACACTTCAGTTCTGAGAAAAATATTGCTGTAGGTTTCTTCCAGTAATTATATGAGCACCCTTTTACTCACTCATTGGGGCTGACATCATATGACCATTAGCAATGGAACAGAAAAGGCGGCTGATCCTACAGAGCAAGTTTTGGGGGCTTCTAGATCTTTGTAGGTTTTAATGAAATTGATTTAACTCTGTTTCAAGATAACTTTGTGACAAAAGAAGAGCCTTCCAACCCAAACCATTCTGTGATTCTGTGATTCTGTGATGTCTTGCTTTTTCCTGCAGGAATTTCCTTTTACTCACTAAAATAATTCTGTCAAATCCAAAGGAAAGCCTCCATTGACTGAAAAATCAGGAGCACAAGGTATGAGTGATTAGGCACTTTATAATAGGTTCCCATGGTGTGGGTGGACTTTGTGGTATTTTTTTTTTACATTTATTTATTTGCATAGGGTTGAATATGAAAGCTGATGCTACAGGTCAGCTTCAATCCACAAGATTTCCTGCTGTCCATAAATTGAATGAATGGTCCAAAGTAAATTATTCCCTTGAATCATCTAAGTTTGGCAGAGTATGAAGTGGCTGGTGCTGAAATAGTAGGCAGAGGTACAGATATGTTTCAGGCCACCAGTCAAAATTAAAAAGCAGTGAATTCTCTGGGCTATGTGTTGCCAGGGCCAGTTTGCCATTCCCAGATTGCAGTCCAGACTTCTGCATGTAATAGAAGCTACCCATTTTTTGTATATTTTTACTATTTCTGAAGCTTAAATCAATGTGTCTTTTTTTAAAACTGCCCTTTTACCAAATTGACCTTTCTATAAAGACTTTCTTTGTTCAGATACATTTCTTATTTTTTCTTATTCTTTTTTTCACCTTATTTTAAATGAACCTAAAGGTAATTGTGTTCATCACTGTATGCTGAATTATAATAGCGACTTTTGAGAATAGTGCTTTGTACAATGGAGCCCAGTTGATGATGAGGTGATACAAAAATAAACCTAGGAGAATAGAGTGAGAAACAGTATCCCAGAATACACAGTATAACACTTGTGAAAGAAATTGTACAATGATAATACGAAAGATGTTAGAACTCCTTTGACCTACTGAAGTTCTACTGTGCTACAGCACAACACAGCTCACCTTCTAATTGTCCAGCTTTTAGTAATATAAGGAGTCTGAAAAATGAAAGAAGTTAGGAGAGAGAGGGACCCAGCCTACCTAAGAAGATCTGCAATGCAGGAGGCAAAATAAATTATTGTCTCAAATTGAGAAAAGAGGAATTGTCTATTGGCTTGCCTTTTGTCTCTAATTATAAAAGGATTAGAGCTTGTGCAGCTTCAAAGTACAAAATCTGATTTTGTTTGTTTATTCGCTCCAATCCAACATAAAGTTATACCTACACTGATTTCCCTATTTCAGTCCCAAGTATTAAAGAAGACCATCATTTTCACCTACAGAATAATAGAATTATAGAACGGTTTAGTTTGGAAAAGACCTTCAAGATCATGAAGTCCAACTGTTAACCTAACAGTGTGAAGTCCACCACTAAACTGTATCCCTAAGTGCCACATCTACATGTCCTTCAAATATCTCCAGGGATTGTGACTCAACCACTTCCCTGGGCAGCCTGTTCCAATGCTTAAGAACCTTTTTGGTGAAGAAACTTTTCCTAATATCCAATCTAAACCTCCCCTGGGACAGCTTGAGGCCATTTCCTCTTGTCTTATCACTTGTTACTTGGGAGAACAGGTCAATACCCTCCTTGAAACAACATCCTTTTGGGTAGTTGTAGAGAGTGATAGGGTTTCCCCTGAGCCTCCTTTTCTCCAAGCTAAACAACTGCAGTTCCCTCAGCTACTCCTCATAAGACTTGTTCTCCAGATCCTTCACCAGCTTCGTTGCCCTTCTCTGGATGTGCTCCAGCATCTCAATGTCCTTCTTATACTGAGGGGCCCAAAACTGCATACAGTATTCGAGGTGTGGCCTCACCAGTGCTGAGTACAGGGGCACAATCACTTCCCTTCTCCTGCTGGCCATGCTGTTCCTGATGTAAGCCTGAATGCTGTTGGCCTTCTTGGCCACCTGGGCACACTGCCGGTTCATATTCATCTGACTGGTGACCAACACCTCAAGGTCTTTTTCCACCAGGCAGCTTTCCAGCTTCTCTTCCTCAAGCATTGCATGGGGTTGTTGTGACCGAAGTGCAGGACCCAGCACTGAGCCTTGCTTAATCTCATACAATTGGCATCACCCCATCAATCCAGCCTGATCAGATCCCTCTACAGAGCCTTTCTACCCTGAAGTAGATCAACGCTCCCATCCAACTTGGTGTCATCTGCAAACTTACTGAGAGTGCACTTCATCCTCTTGTCCAGATCATTGATAAAGGTATTAAACAAAACTGGCTTCAGTAAGGAGCCCTAGGGAACACCACTTGTGACTGGTCACCGACTATATTTAACTTCATTCACCATGACTCTTTGAGCTTGACCATCCAGTCAGTTTTTTACCCAATGAAGTGTATGCCTGTCCAACTCATGAGCAGCTAGCCAGTTTCTCCAGAAAAATGCTGCGGGAAATGGTGTCAAAGGCTTTACCAAAGTCTAGACAGACAACATTCACAGCCTTTCCTTCATCCACTAACCGGGTCACCTTTTCATAGGAGATAAGGTTAGTTAAGCAGAACTTGCTTTCATACCTGCATGCTGACTGGGCCTGATCTCCTGGTTGTCCTGTAGGTGCCATGTGATTGCACTCAAGATGGTCTGTTCCACAACCTTCTCTGGCACTGAGGTCAGACTGGCAGGCCTGTAGCTTCCCAGATCCTCCATCTGGCTCTTCTTGTAGATGGACATCACATTTGCTAATCTCCAGTCACTGGGACCTCTCCAGTTAACCAAGACTGCTGTTAAATGATGGAAAGTGCCTTGGTGAGCACTTCCACCAGTTTCCTCAGTACTCTTGGATGGATCCCATCCAGCATTATAGACTTGTGTGTCTAAGTGATGTAGCAGGTTGCTAACAATTTCCCTTGGATTATGGGGACTTCATTCTGCTCCCTGTCTTCCAGCTCAGAGGGCTGGGTACCTGGATAAAAACTGTTCTTAGTACAAAAGACAGAGGCAAAGAAGGCATTAAGTACCTCAGCCTTTTCCTCATCCTTTGTGATATGTTTCCCCTCACATCCAATAAGGGATGGAGATTCTCCTTAGCCCTCCTTTTGTTACTAACGTATTTATAGCAACCTTTTTTTTATATTGTCTTTTATGGCAATAGCCAGATTAAGTTCTAGGTGGGCTTTGGCCCTTCTAATTTTCTCCCTACATAACACTGCATCCTTCTAGTCCCCCTGAGTTGCCTACACCTTCTTCCAAAGGTCATAAACTCTCCTCTTTTTTCCTGAGTTCCATCCAAAGCTCTTTGTTCAGCCACGCCAGTCGTCTTCTCTGCCAGCTCATCTTTCAGCACATGGGGACAGCCTGCTCCTGCTCTTTTCAGGTTTTCTTCTTGAAGAACGTCCAACCTTCCTGGACTCCTTTGCCCTTCAGGACTGCCTCCCAGGATACTCTGTCAACCAGGCCCCTAAACAGGCCAAAATCTGTCCTCTGGAACTCCAAGATGGCAGTTCAGCTGGTCCCCCTCCTTAGTACTCCAAGAATCAAAAACTCTACTACTTCATGATTTCTATGTCTAAGACAATCTCCAAACATCACATCACCCATAAATCCTTCTCTGTCCGTGAACAACAGAGAAGTTGTTACTTGACAACAACATAGAAGCTTTCAGAAAATCATTTGTGTTTTAGAAACACTTTTCACAAGGTTATGCTTTGCTTTGCTATCTTTCTTAACAGCTAGGGACTTTAACCACATGTCTTCCCTTGAAAAAAATCTGAAACTTCTTAACTGGATACTCCCCTTAGGTGCATGGTGTGAATATAACCAAGCAGAAGAGAGCCAGAGAGGTCTTTCCAGTACCCTTCACTAACTCTTGCTGTCATTAAGCATACAAAATAACTGCACTCTGGAACATTACAGACTCTGAGACCCAAAACAGGTCATTGACTTGATCACAGACAGCACAGGCAAAGGCAGGTGGAGCCACAGTGTCCATGGGCAGAACCATCTCATGGTCATGGTCATAATCATGTCTTGAAGTGGGAAGCAGAAGGGACAGTATAGACATTGTGAATCTGCCTTCAGAGAGAGAAAAAATGAAGAGCATAATGATAAAGAAGATGACAAAGACAACAAAATGAAGAGCAAAATGATAAAGATAACCAGTTCTCCATTCTGTTTGCTTACCCTGTTATCCCTTTAATTGTGGAGAAAAATACTAGGAACTGTACAGATCAATCTCTTCCCCTGGTTGTTTGCTCCTCTATCAGAGTGCTAAGATCCCATTTCTTACAGCTTGGTGAGCTTTCTGTCATCAGTCTCAAGTTATGCCATAATGGATATTCCCCTTATACATAGAGAAGGTCATGATAATCACAGGAGTAATTTGTACCATCTGTAAGGTACCACTGGAAATTCATTTCCTTTCAGAGATGTGTAAAGAAAGACCTTTAAACATTTTTTTAATTTCAGTATGAGCTGGAGCCTTACTGCACCTGAGAGTCTTGGCCTGAAAGATTTTGAGCTTGACATCACGCAGCTTCACCAAGCCCACTGGATTCACAAACATGCACCCTACAAAAGCAGTCACGATTGAAAAGGAGCATGATCCCCAGGGCATAAGGGAACCTGTTTTCTTGGGCACACGTAGCTGATGTGTACACGGCTGTGATACACGTTTGTGAGGTAGCTGTGTACAGGCAACAAGGCGGGTTGCGAAGTGGGGTATGCACATAAGTAATATGCCTCAGACTCTTTTCTGAGAACAATGCCTCAAAGTTTGGACAGTTATTCTGGGTTCAAGCAGAGGCTGATGTTATTAGATGTGAGTCTCTGGACTGTCTTTGCAGTTCTGCATATGATTTGCAAAGGCAACTGGAAGAAGGCATCAGAAAGAAGAAGAAAATTCTACATCCATAACAGAACCATGTCCTTAAGTTATGTGTCCTTGGAAATGTTACTTCTCCCTTCTGTTGTGAGAGTTTATATGTTCCCAGGCATTACATTGTGTCCCCTCTGTAGAGGGGATAATGGCAATAGAATTAGGGTTTTATATTCACAAAGAAAGGTCAACATATGCCTTTATAAACCTTGAAAACATCCTTTTTGCACTTTCTGATAATCAAATGTGTTGAAAGAACCAATCAATTGGAGGTAAACATTTCATGTTCAGCAGCGTATAGTCATGCAGGACAGTGTATAATGAAACGCTCCAAAATAAAGAATGGACAAAAGTACATCCCTATTAAAAGCATAGATTTATTGACCTATCGATGTGTTTAAAAGGTCTCTGCTCTGAAACTAGGCTATATGTAAATAAGAACAATTGAAAGCAAAGGACAAGTTCACAGGAAGAATTGAAACTATATGAATCACTCAGGCTTTCTGTAGCTATGCTTAAAAATTATTTTTAACCTGTGCTTGTCTCTAATCCTGAAACTTTTTGGTATGATAAAAAGCCTGTTCCTACAAAAACAATTCTTACCCAAATTAAAAGACTGTGTCTTTACACTCGTGACTGACTTATTTTTAAACATTTTAAAGGGTAGAAATATAAGAATTTATGACTATATTTTTATGACTATGTTTTAAACACTAGAAATAAGGAACAATGCAACACGAATATTTAAAATGAATATTGAACAGAACTATACTCATTCTTTAAAAAAAAGCAAACAACAAACAAACACTACCAAACAAAACAACAATATTCTGCTTTTATTTCTAAACTCCTTTTATTCATTGAAGTTCATAAATTCTTGTTCTTTTTTTTTACAAGTTAAACAGCATATTTTACACTCAACTCTGTAGACATAAAAATAATGTTTCAAGTGTATCACTATGACTCCAATAGCTATTGAGGAAAGAATACTGAAGGAATTATCTATATATACATATATATATATATATATGTATATACTTCTATATACTTGTATATTTTAAAACTAACACTAACTTTTCTGTGGAGCTACTGCCTCAAGATAACTTGGGAGGCAAAATATCAGGAAAGTTTTAGGATGCTAACAAATGATCTCTGGCAAATTCCTTAGCGTTTATGACTCTGCCTTGCTTGGAAGTTCACCTTACCCCTACTCTGCAAGTCATAGCACCGCAAAGTAGTCAGTAAAAGAAAGATATATTCTTCCCTGAAGCGTTATAGATTGGAAATTTTACTTTTAATTTAAATGAAGATATTAGTCTTCCTGATGGTGCAGCTGAAGTTGAATCGTATGTAGCCGTTTTCCAGCTTTGCTGTAGGTCTAGGAGGGAAGAGAGCTAGAGGGAAAGATGGCTAAAGGCAGTAGCATCTTCAGCCACTGAAACAAGTTTTTGCAGGTTTCATCTAGCAGAGCCTTTAGATATTTTATATAGAAAGGGACTATGCAAACTTAAATTAAACAGAACAGGAAGATGGTTGGAACAGAGATTCCAGATTTTACATACATAACCTTTATTTTGATATTATATCTTCCACTGAAATTAATGGAAGCTTAGGGAGATAAATGTGTTTGCAAATCTGATACATAGACTAAAATGCTTCAATGCATAAGGCATCTCTATCTGATGGGATTGGGAAGAAATACAGTTTTGAAGCACACAGTTATATAATTAAACGGTTACTGACTTCTTACCTGTTCTACTGAAACATCAGATAGTGGCTAATGTCAAAGATAGGAGCCTGGATAATAAAGACCAATTTTGTGATCTAGTGTAACGGAATGGTTTACACAGCTGTAAACCATGTTGAACCACAGCACATGATCAAACTATTAAACTATTCTTAAAGCATCAATATCAGCAAATGAATGATGGTCTTCAGGCAAGCAACAGAGATGTCATTTCAGTTATACACGAAAACAAATTACTTCCTTACAGTTTGAAAGGCTCTACTAACTGCAGAAAGAAGTCTTGCATTACGCAGTTCAGGAAAATGCTGGTGAAAAGATAGAAAGTTTTAAACTACACCCACTGTAGATGAGCAATGATTTGTTGATCAGATACCTGTTATTTGAGAAAAGACCGATAGTTTGGGAAAAACAACTTGAATATAACATATTTGGGGAGTACCAATTTATCCTGGTGTTTCACTTATAGAATCTTTCCAATGCCTTGATTCCACCAAATAAAATTTGCAGCTCTCCCAGGCGACAAAATACAAAGTTGTTGGATCATTTAACTTCTTATAGTAGCCCAAGAGAAAAAAGAGAAAAAGTGGAGGGAGAATGGTAAAAGACATGATGCTGAGTTATTATTAAAGTTGTTCAGATGGATGAGCAAGGTACTTCAAATGGAAGGAGGAATGTCTCAAACATTGTTCAGCTTTCAGACAGAACCTTCTAGATAAGATTAGAAAATGTGGAAGAGCATTTCGGGGGAGAATTTTTTTTTCTTTTTACACAGTTAGCTACACAGTTCAGCAATTTTAATTTGGTTATCTGTTGACATCCATGAACTTGGTCACAGTGAAACACATGCTTACATCAATCAAAACATAAATGTCAGATACCATCACTAACATCATTGGAGTTATACCATCTTTATCAGCTACCTATAAAGTACTTGTAATTTAGTCAAAACAAGAATCCTTGGAAAGGTTGTGAGAATCAATTTTTTCTGAGACTCTTTACATCTAGTTTTGAAATTAAAAATCTTTCAGGGCTTCTACCCATGTTAACTCTCTTCAGCAATCACGTGGAACTCACCTAAGTAAGAATCTCTATCCTTACATCGCACACTATTTTCTTACAAAATTTAGATTGCTGTAAAGTGGTTAATAACTCAAAAAGCTTATAATATGTCAAATTAATCTGTTAATGAATGTAAAAAATAACTTCAGGTGACCAGTGCTTCCAAGGTGAATCTCTTTTGGGCTCCTCTTTTTGGAATTCCTACGTGTAACATCTAATGAAGCAAGGTACAAGGTCAAAGCTACTGATACTAGAAGGGTAAGATCTGTAAGAAGAGAGATGAACAAATATTTTTATTAGAAAAACTGAGGAAAAAAAACAAAGAACAAGCTTTTGAGCACATGAGATCTGGAGAAGAAGGATATTGGTTGGTGTGATAGAGTTGATTTCTTTTGCTACAGATCTTTACCTTTGACTACCACAAGCACAAGTATGTTGTTACTCTTAAACATGTAAGTCATTTAATATTGATAGCCATGGTGATAGTTGCCTGTTACTTTTAAAGAAAATGAGCAGGAAAATTACTTAGGAAAGCTAAATTTTAGAAATGGCTTTTCACAAAGTTATTAAGAGAAAAATCACCTTCAAAATCCAACCATACCACCCTGATTGATAATGTAACTTACATGGAAAGGAGTCAAATTGTTCCTAGAAAGTCTGTGAGCACAAAGCTGAAGAAGACAGCACTAGATCCAAAGACATTCTGAGCTCTAGAACAGGTGGTAAAGGTTTGCTTTGATCAAGGAAACATTTTCTGAGTTTTCTGCTTGGTAGGCAGACTGAATACTGAGACTCAGGCCAGTGTTTCAGCACATACAATCTTTTTCTGGAGTAAGGGTGCAAGTATCATACTTTTATTCATGTTACTCATGCTAACGTACAGATGTATGTTACATTGTTATGAAGGAAACTGCTTTACTATATAAGTATGTAAAATAACTTCTACTGATGTTGATTAAGGTTGTTGTTCCTCTTACAAATGAATGAATCAGAATCTGGCCCACAAGATTAAGCAGGAACGACTTTTCAAGGAATCTTGCTGGTGCAATTTTATTATGCAAAGCATGACCCCCAAATCTATGTTTACATAATAGAAAAGAATAGCTCTGAAGGTAATAGATTTTACTTTTTAAAAGAATTTGCATTATAAGAAAAAAAAGGCATTTAAGTGGAAATAAATCTAGCATAATACACATTTTAAAAAGCTGCCTCAAAATGTATTTACCTGACAGAACAGCTCTTCTGGTCTTCTGAGTAAATAACTAAATGTTTTAAAAAAATTGTGAATATACATATTTATCTGATAGACTGAAACAAATATACTCAATATTTTTCATCATGCTTTGAATACATAAAAATTATTTCTGAATGACAAGAGCCAATATGGTCCTCATAATTTTATAAACTTGTCCTGATGGACTGCCTTTAAAGCTGAGGTAGAGATGCTTCAGAAAAAAATCCAAACCAACCAAACAAAAAATCAAACAAAACAAATAATAGAAAAAAAAACCCAACAACAACAAAACCCAGACTGTTAAACTGTTGATTCATTAAAACCAAAAGCATTCTGAAGACAGGGTTATTTTTGATGGCAATTTTGACATTCTGATTTTTGGAAAGAGGGATGAGAAACTCAGAACTTTTTGTGTTTACACTCTCAAATAAATATTCTCATTTTCTTTAGTGACATGCATTTTCTATTATGTATAAATATTCTCTCAGTTTGAGTTTGTATGCTAGTTGTTTTTCAGTCCCAGAGAAGCGTGGGAACATAGACTAGGAAAATAAGATGGAAAGTCTTTGCATAGCCTGTGATGTTTCCAGTTAGTTTGGAAATGAATAGCAAAATTCCAGACTCAAATCCACAGTGTTGCAGAGGGACTGACCCATATCACTATGCTGAACCAGCAAAGGCAACAACATACAAACATACATGTATATATATATGTGGCATGCATGAGAGCTGCCCACACAACAGCAGGAGCTGCTAAAGACATTCATCTCAATGGCTGCTAGTATTCATTGTCAGCTGGTTTCTGTAGGAGGCAGAGCTAGAAAATGTCACGTTTTATGAACTTACCTCCTTCACTCTGAGGATTCCAGTGAAAGACAGAAGCAGAACAAATGTCCTATGTTACGAAAGCAAGCAATATAGAAGATATCTGAGATATTTCCAGTTCTGGCTATTTTGGCCAGTGATCTGGTATCAAACCTAATTTTCTAGCAACCTGTATCAAATACAAGAAGAAGAATAGAATAAGAGAATCAATATCAATCAGTACCAATTTAGTCTGCTTTTTTTTCTGCATTTGTTTCACCTTCACAATATTTTTTTTTTCCATAAAAATGGTCTTCTCCACATATGAAAGGAGTTATTTGCTGTAATTATCAGGGAAAGCTGTCTTCCTTGTGGAGCAGCAGGTCTATAGTGACTTTAGTATATGGAATGGAGAGGGACTTCCAATATTAACTTTTGCTTTCCACCATTTGTAAACCTATAGAGGAATTCACATGATTAATTGTAGATGTCTACAATGCAGGTATCACCTCAGGGTCTCTTTGTAGTCAGTGGGTATTTCTAGGATGGAATTGACCTTATATTAAAATAGATGTCTAAAGGACTTCCAACGAATTGTGACCTGGAAGTGTCTATTGCTCTTCACTGAGTATAAAGGAAGATGAGTGTGTAGGTAAGTAAGGTTTCTACACTGTTGATGTCTACATTTAGCTACAAGAATTCCTATTTCTTTCCTGGACTGTGCAGGAGCAGACTCAAGAGCTGCAACTCTGTACATCAGATTGCTATGACTTGTGTTGAACTGGAATTTGACCTGAAAAAAAAAAAAGTCAAAACAAAGGCATAGCAAATATAGTTTTCAGTCTAGTCACCTTTTTGTTTTACAGGTATGCACAGTGCTCTAAGTAGCACGTACGACTAAGACAGCCTCTTTATTTAGTCAGAAAAGTATCAAGTCATTAAATCTGAAAAAGATGACAAACAGATGCAAGGGATTAATTCCTAACACGTCTGAAAGCCACTAACAACATTATCCAAGCCTCTCTTACAAACTAAACAAAAGGCTATAATTTTTGCTCCATGCAACTTTTTTATTGCTTGAGCAACCGCTGACATTTTAGAAACACAAATCTAAATTCTTGCATATCTTTTCAGGAGACATGTCTGAAGTGTGCTTTTCACAAAGCATGGGGTGATGCAATCTCTTTCAACATGTGAATTAAATATAGGTTGAAAACTGGCCTTCGGTACTGGAAAGCCAAATCTAGCTTTAGCAATGACATGAGTGTGAGTATGCCATGCACACCAGAACACACATAGACCTGCAATTGTGGGACCAGATTAAATTTGGTTCATTCATCTGAAACAACATGCCAGAATCTTCTCAGTTCTAAGTAGGAAATATGACTGCAGAAACAGTAATTTTAAGGGGGCTTATCCTCTCTGAACCATAAGACAGCTAGGACATATGAAGTAGTTGATGATAAGATCTGGTGACACAGAGCTTATATGAAAATAATAATTAAAATGCTTGAAAGAAAGGGGTTCTCACTCAGTTTTCTGCTTTACCCTTTATGTTCCATTGGTCAAATAGACTCTCTTGTATGCAGGGTTTCTCAGATGTTCAGATAAAAAGGAGGCTTGAATCACAAGCAGGCACAGACTATGAGAGTGCTTTAACCTTATGAACCTTTTCTTGTTGATATGAGAAAGAACTGACCTGGCTTGTTTAATTATGGGAGAGGATTTTTAGCTGAGAGGGGCCTCCAGCAGCCCAGAGTCAGATTGCGTCTCTGAGATTACTAAATACTGTTTGTTATGAATTGCATGAATTTTTGGTGACTCACTCTTAACCATATGTGTCCTAAGGAGCCTATGAACATCTCAGTGTCTAGCTGCCTTCAGACATTGCCACAAAGAGCTGAGCATTGCGACATTGAGAGTAGGTCTTGTTTATAGACTGGAACCTTCCTCTTCCCATGCTTCAGTCAGCATCTGACTTTTTCCCAGGAGTGCCAAAAATAAATATAAAAGAACTACAGTTACAATGCCTTCTTAATTAAGCTGATATGGAGTAAATTCTCATTTCACTTACCCTAATGTAAACCAAGAATAAATTACTGCTGCCTTAGTTTGTAAATATATAAGATATTACAGGAAAATTAGTTTGGGGATCCTTATTTTAAATTCCATTTTGTTTCTTTGTTTTTAAAGGATTATGATAAATTTCTGATTGGGGAAGAGAGGTTTTTTTCAATCTGTTTGAAAGGCAAGGAGGAATGGCTGTTGCACTGAAGCATAATCACATTGATACTTTATTCCTATATTTGTCAATATATTAGTGCAATATTCTATTGTATACATTATTAACTGTTGCTGTTAAATGTTTTATGCTGGTTTGTTATATTTTTTATTGTGACTGTGATAAATTTTGATCTGAGAGACTTTTTAAAAAAATTATCATATTACATTAAAGGAAACTTTTAAGATCTAAGCCAAACCTAGTAAATAAAAAGGTGGTATTTTTCTGCCTTTTCTTAGTCTTTCCCCCTCCCACCTGCTCTCTGTGTGTGAGTGCTCCATTCTTTGCTCTGAAGCTGGAGGGTTTATGACTTTAAAATCTGTACTGTTGGAGGCTGAGAACTCTTTGCTTTTTACAGTATCTGTACAAAACATCTGTAAGTCCTAAGCAACAAGCAGGAATTGGTTCAAGAAGGAACTATAGATGAATCAGTAAGTAATACTGTCTACAATATAAGTTTGACATCCCAGGGGTAGTAAAAAAAAAAAACAAAACCCACAACTAAAAATAACATCGTAAGTTTTAGCTATTGAATGGAAAGTTAGGAGAAAAAGGAAAGAAAAGGAAAAGCAGGGTGATGCTAACTCTAGAAGCCAGGAAATTAAAGACAAGTTTTTTGAAGGCCCTCAGCATACATAGATCTTTAATAGGAATCTCACGCCTGCCTGCCATTTGAGCCTTTGAAAACATTCTTCTGAAATCCTTCATTTCCTTTTCATGTAAATGTACCATAGCCATAACAAAGTCATAGAAGGCCTGCATACCCTTTGACATGAAAGGAGGGAGGGAGGGAAAATGTAAATGACTGTGTTGAAGGAGTTATTCAAACCAAACAAGCACTGCTTCAGAAATGGAAATCCAAAACTTGAGGAATCATGGAGAGGAGTTTAAATACTCAGGGAAGCTGTTAAGTCATTTCATAGGGGACTGAAAAAGAGTAGCTTAGGATTGTTTCTGTCTTCTGTTACCTTTCTGTTAAGAGGAGAAACTCCCCTAGCCTGGCAATCCTGCTATTGCTTAAGCATCCTATTTTGGGGTGGCCTGAAAAAAGCTTCCCAAGGGACATATCCTGAAGCAGACAGGTCTTCTGTCATCATTATTGGAAGGTAACTGCCTGGAAACTGAACAGACTGCTGCTTGAATAGTGATTGTTCAATAATCACCAGATGAATGTTTAATAAATTCCATAAGATCACAGACTTTGAATACACTTTTCCATTTCGTGGGGTTTATTTTTCTGTCACCACCAACCACACCCATTGCCTCCAGGCTGTGTCCTGATGTTGTCTAATAAAGAACTTGAAGTCAGTTTATTTAGAATATCCCTGCAGTCATTTGTGTAGACCATGGATTCTTTTGAAGAAATGTTGATAATTAGTCCTAAAGCAAAAGACTTAATTTCTTCCTTTTGAAAATACCATCTGTCCCTCCTCATCAATCTACAGCAGAACTTAACCTTTTTTTTGAAAAGGCCAGAGTATTTCCTCAAATCCCAATGGAGTACTATTTATGAGTGTCATTATTAATTGCAATCATGCTACTAGATTGAACTGAGCTCTTGGTCATCCTTGACTGATCCTTCCTTCATCATTCAGAAAAATCTTTTTTCATTTTCCACCATAATTATAATATGGCAACCCTATCTCAATAAGTTCCTTTTTACAATTAACCAGCAATTACTGATTTCTCCCTAACACCATTTTCTATCAGAGACTGTATTGGGTTTGTTTAGTGGCGGGGCTACAGTGGCAACTCTGTAAGAAGCTGCTACAAGTTGCTTCCCTTTGTCCGGTGGACTCATCCGGGCCTAGGGCAGACCCACCGCTGGCTGAGACTGAGCCAATTGGTGGCAGAATGTTCCCTGATAATGCCTCTGTGATAATGTATTGAAGAAAGGGAAAAATAATTTAAAAAAAACCAAAGCACTGGTGAAGAAGCTGAAGTGGGGGCAGAGAGAGGGAGGCACGAGCCTTGTGGGTCTTGTGGCCTTCACCCTCTTGCCTCCCACCGGGTGGCCAACTGAGCCTGACTCGGCCCAGCCCGGCTGCAAGAAGTGGAGAGATGTGAAGAGAACCTGAGAGGCATCTGCCTGAGCCAGTTGTGAAGAATTTCTGGTGAGAGGAACGGCTGCAGACGCCAAGGTCAGTGAAGAAGGAGAAGGGGGAGTAATGCTGCTCCCGGCAGAGACTCCCCTGCAGCCCGTGGTGCAGCCCATGGTGAGGCCGGCTGTGCCCCTGCGGCCCATGGAGGCCCACGGAGGAGCAGAGATTCACCTGCAGCCCAGGGAGGACCTCGCTCCGGGGCAGGCAGATGCCTGAAGAAGGCTGTGGCCCGTGGAGGGCGCGCTGGGGCAGCCGTTCTGGAGGGACTGCACCCCATGGAAGAGATGACCCACACCGGAGCAGTTACACGAAGGGCTGTGGCCCATGGGTGGGACCCCACGCTGGAGCAGGGGAGGAATGTGAGGAGTTCTTCCCCCGAGGAGGAAGCAGTGGCGGAAAGCGACATGTGATGAACTGACTGTTACCCCCATTCCCTCTTCCCCCCTGTGCCCCTTGGGGTGGGGGAAGGAGGTAGAGATAATTGAACATAAAGTTAAGCCTGGGAAGAGGGAGATGTTGGGGGAAGTTACTTTGTTCTCTTTCTCATTATCCTGCTTTGTTTTTAATAATAAACAAGTAGTTTTCCCCAAGTCGAGTCTGTTTTGCACATAATGGTGACTTCAGTGATGTCTCCCTGTCCTTATCTCAAACCTTGAGCCTTTTTGTTATATTATCTCTCCCTGTTCCCTCGGAGGGTGGGGGAAGTGAGTGAGAGACTGCGTAACTTGGTCCTGAGTGGGGCTAAACATGACAGATATTTTAATGAGAATTTGCCATATTGATGACTGTATACAACGTACACATCCATTTAAGCTATAATGTTAAAGTTATGTTAATATTATTCTTTGGCACTTAGATATGGGAACAAGAAAACTTGGTTTTCATGACTGAAATAAAGAGAGAGGGATTAGGGCTTCCACTTTCCAGATGCACTCGTACTGGTTGGTACCTACTCAACTCTTGAACAGTCAGGCCAGACACAGAAAGAGACGATACAATGCGAAACTACTCTAGGGAAATGGTGGCTGCCACTTCTATATCAGAGGCAAGTAAGTCTTATTTGTCACCTCACATTTGTATTTCACCACGTAACTAGGGAGATGAGGGTGATGCTCCAATTCTTTGTCTCTGATTCCTGAAGGAGAAATAGTGCTTAGTATCCTAAGTGAGAGACAGGACACTAAACTGTAATTATCAGTGACTCACCTTCATTTGTATCCAGTGGCAGAGGCTTGTAATTTTGGAGCTGGACAATCCGAGTTCTGTTTCTGCTGAGATATTAATGGCTGAGGATAGTACAAAGTGTATTGGCAGCTGCAACATCAATGAGGGACATCAGTTTGTTAATCACAGTGTATGCAGTGTAACAACTCCTTCCTATTAGTGGTTTAGTGGCTTTTTTTTTTTTTTTGGCAAGAAGATTTCGAGGTTCTAAATTACATTTGGTACCGGACACTAAGTGCTGTATTTTCCCAAAGCAATAGGCAATCCTTGCCCCAAACAGCTCAGACCTTGGTCTTACTTTCTAGTCCATCATGATAAATTACCTTGATTTACCTTCACGAATCTAGGCCCCAGATTTGAAAGAAACAAAAGAAGAGAGAAAGTATGACTGTCCCCGTGTTGCACAAAAGCATAAAGAAATAGATTTTCCCAAGGTCATGGAGGGCACAACCGGAACAGGATTCAGGTCTCTGAGTCCCAATCTAACACATTAACTACAGATTTTGCTTTCTTCCCCTCTGTGCTTTTGTACTTTCATACACGGTACAGAAAAGACCAAGTGCCGTGTATTATTGAACCAATCTCTCCTTTTTCAAGTTCCGGACTTTCTGTTGCAAAGGGGCTAAGTAGGAAATTAATCAAGGGTAAAAAAATTAAAGGAATCTGTAAATGTATTTCCAGCAATTTGCAACTAGAAAGTTGGATCAATACAATATGAATTAGAAAATACAATAAGAAAATAAACAAAAAACCATCTCTGAGTTAAAAAGTGTCATTCTTATATTCTCACTGTGTCAAACACATTAGAAAAATCCTGGTCATCTTTATTATTTCCTCTCTCTTTTCACTTTAAAGATGAATCTCATAATTTCCACTTCTACATATGCTAACACCCAACCCAATTTCAATAAAGTTTTCAGCTGTACCATGCTCTTGTAAGCCCCCTAACCTTTGAAAGCTGTTCTGGAATTTGTTTCTCATATCTATTTTTTTTTTATTATTATTATTTAAGGATCATAAAGTGGAAGTCAGGTTGCTGCATTTTCAAAGACAGATGAAGCAAAGTGCTCCGCTGGGAGTATTCAGCCCCAGTGCCTTACTGTATTATGGCATATGGAGTTGCATCTCCAGGCGCTGACATTAGCAGTCCTGCTTCAGGTAACTCATTTAGCTTTGGTGTCATTTTACAATAAATATACCATCCACCGACACAAATTAGACAGCTATTGAGATTAATTTTGAGGCACTATCGGCAACATCTTAAATCAAAAATCATTCTTTATTAGCATGCTCGGCTGTACAGTGCTCTCCTTTCCCCTTCCCCCCTCCCTTCCCTGCCACAAGAATAAATGAGCCCCCATGGTTGACACAGCGCATCAAGTGTTTTATAATAGTCTAATTGTAGCTAATGGTTTGTGCAGCTAATTAAGGCCCTATGAATTACAGTAATCAGTCAGCCTCATCTTCTAAACCAGATAGTTCTATTCAAGCGTCCCTTTAGGAAGAAACAAAAAAAAAAAAAAAAAAAAAAAAAAAAAGGGGGGGGGGAAAGAGAGAGAGAGAGAATCTGGAGAAAAATTAAAAATTCAGAAAAGAAAGAGAAAGAAAGAAAGGAAGGAGAAAAAAGAACATAATGATCTCATGTGTTCATTAGAGTGCCAATAAATTAATATAACTTTTTATAAATTAATATAACTTTTTATTCCATTTCTTGTTAGTTATTACAAACATGCTTGTGTAAAGTAATATGAGTCCTTGCATTATGATTTTCAATAACAGGAGAGGAAATTGTGGTGCTCTTATTCTTGATGTAGGATATATATTTTAATTATGCTATTTTATTGGAGAAGAATATCTTCATTTGGGCAAAAGCCTGCAGATGAATAGTGATTTTGAAGAAATTTAGGAGAAAAAGTTAAATACAGGAAAGGCATACCTAAGCCCTGGTTGCACTGTAACCAAATATCGTGGGAGAACCTGGAGCCTGTAAATGAAGAGTATGTCATTAAGTTACAGAGAAGGCATTGTTGTGCAATACAGGGTGTGGCTACTATGAGGGAATGTCCATACTGCCCTGGATCTTTACTGCGGCAGCTCTTCCAGGCAGTTGTGGGTTAACCCTAGTAGGCAGCTAAGCACCTCACAACCAGTCCTTCACTTCTATCTCTCACCCCCAGTGGGATGGAAGAAAAGGAAAGGAAGAGTAAAAGCAAGAAAACTCATGGGTCGGGATAAAAAAAAGAGTTTAAACTCTTTTTTTTTAAGTCGAGAAGTGGAAGAAGAGAAAAAGAAAACAAAACAAAACAAATTATGCAAAGACAATCACTCATCATCTCCCATGTGTAGACTAAAGCCCTGCCAGTTCCCAAGCAAAGATGGTCTACTCAAACCTTCCACCTCCCTGTTTTATTGCTGAGCATGACATTGTATGGTGTTGTTACGCTCCGATTTCGGATGAGAGGAAGGCCCGCTTGCGTTCTAGCCAACCTCAGACAAGTCTGGGAGGCTAGGGGCGGCTAGACCAACCTCTCACACACTGGAGCGTGGTTTTGCTCGTATTCTTGGGAACAGAATTAAGACTCTAAACAGAGTCAAGCGCCAGGTAACTTTATTAACCCGGCAACAAGTTCGCAAATGCAAGAGAAAAGAGAGAAAGAAAGTAAAGAGGGAAAAGAAGTAGTTGCAATAGCTACCACCACAGAGCTGCGGCGTCCCGACAGTCCAGTTCACTCGGTGGGGGAACATTCCACCCGATGTTGGTCGTTTCTGTCCTTTTATTGTTTGTCTTATTCATGTCAAATACTCCAAGAGTGGGTTTGTTTGGCCACACCCCTCACCTGGTGGTGATATACATGCCCAATACCGTCTGTGGGCCCCTCTGTTTTTCTGGCCTGGGTCTGGGCACATACGTAGGGGTAAGGCTAAATTTTGCAGAATCAGCTCTGCATTCAGTTTTGCAGGAAAATAGGAGAAAAAACAGGAAGCTTCCAGTCCTGTGGCTTGACTGGCTTGCAAGATAAGGGAATCTTCTTGCAGGAAAAACAGGAAGACTCTAGTCCTATGGTTTGACTGATGTTCCATTGTTTAGGTGATGGTTTGATGTTTCGACAATATTGAGATAAACATTCAACACAGTCTCTTAGAGGTGTGGAATGTCTCACTGTTTAGTTTAGGTCACCTGCCCGGTTGTGTTCCCCTGCCAGCTTCTATGTACCCCCAATCTATTTACTGAGGTGGGCAGAGTGAAAAATTGAGAAGACCTTGAAGCTATGTAAATACCGTTCAGCAACATCTAAAACATTAGTGTGCTATCAATGTAATTTTGGCTACAAATCTAAAACCGCACCGTACAAGCAGCTATGAGGAAAATTAACTTCAGCCCAGCCAGACCCAGCAGATAGAGCTATTCCTGCCTACAGAGATTCTGTCATTCAGATGCTGGAGCTCTATTTTCACAAATCGCACTTGGCAGCAAGCATTGCTGGGGTTCAGTCTAAAGAATTTCCCTGATCATGAGACATTGCCAAAACAGTATAGGAGATAAAAAGAGGTACCAGTTAAGCACAGCAGATTGAATTCCCTTCACCTAACTTAAGATAATGTAGATATGCAAACTCACCCTCTTAAATCCTTGCTAGAATCAGTAGTGAATAGTGGGTAATTTTAGCACATAGTTCCTTTAACTTATTTAAATAGCTAAACACTTATCTTTAGCCAGATAAAGTCCAGTGAGAAAAAGTTCCCAACCAGTGTGTCCATCCTGTTCACCTTGTGGATGAATATGCATTTGACTTGACAGTGAAGGTAGTATAGGACAAGTTTTCTTCTCCTGAAGCTCACATCTCATCTTTTATGAAAAGTATAGGTCAACATGAGACAGGTTTGGACTTCAGCATGATCCAGGCACAGAGATGGAGGACTGAAGTGACAACAGAACTGAAGCACTATGTTGAAATTTTAGCAATCCAAACTTCAAGGCTTCTATATACATCTACTTTGATTGAATCTACACTAGAAAATTAACCAGTGCCAGGGGATCATCCCAGGTATAAAAGCTCAATTTTCTGTACTGTTAAATTGCTAGTGTGCTCCCTGGCATGGATTTCTTGTATCTCAAGTAGCATTCTCACAGACAATGGGAAGACCACAGGCAAGAAACAGATATCAGTAAGCAGGTTGGATATGGCTTTTCTCTTTTGAAAGGTAATATTATTTAGTAGTGCAAAGAAGGCTCATTCCACGCCAGTCAGCTTCCGGTTGAATGGATGATCCTAGATGCACTAAAATTACTGCTGTGGCTACCAAACTTTACAAGATGTCCCTGTTGTTTACTTAAGGGTTCATCATCTAGTGCAGCACTGATCAGATGTACCAGAGTTAGCTCCAGATAAGCCAGTGCATTTAGACATCCCAGGCTTTCACTGCTGAGGTCTGTTGCACAACTGTCCAACATATGTCAGTACTTATGGTCCATTAGTATTCAGAGCCTAAGAGTTTCATTGCTTATGTTACCTGCAGAGCCTGTTCCTGCTGTAATTCTCAGAATCTGGTTCCAGGCTGGGTTCAGCACAGCACTCAGATGTGTGCATATATGTAGGGGCAGCAGGAGAAGGAGGCAAGCTATATCTTCCTTACAGAAGAAATGTACTTGTGATGCACCCCACAGCCAGAGGTCTCAGATGCTCATCCCAGCCATGGTGAAGATAGTGCATCCTGGTCACTTAGGTGCACAGAAAGAGATGGGAGATGGTATCCCCTCTGGATGACCAGAGGACCAGGAACTCTGAGTGTACTGCGGAGGTCTCTCTCCTTACAATGTAGGCACATTGGTAGCTGTGAATAGTTTTGCCTTTGTAACCCAGTGTTTGCAACACTCCTTCAGAATGTAGGAAGGCCAGATTCACTGACTGCTTTGCATTAAAATAGATACAAAATAATTGCAATTTCAAAAAAAAATATATTTTTCCCTGGAACTGGAGGGCAACAGGGAGGTAAGACATCTATAGCAAAGCAGACAAATAATTTGAACTTCAAAAAAACTACTACTGTAGACATACTCTGTGGAAGCATTCTCAGAATCTTAAGAATAAAAGTAGAAAATGTTTTAACATTATGTAGAGAATGGAACAACTTTGGAAGGAGACATTTAAGAAAAGTCTTTGTAGCTTGTAGGTCAACTACTAGTTGTATGATGTAGGAATCAAAGCTGTCTGACTCCAGATTATCAATTTCTATATGGTCAGGGCCCTTACCACTTAAAACCAGCAATTTTGAACTACTTTTCACTAATCTAGTTTTACCCAGTTTATTAATCCTAACGCTTTCATGCAGAAGTCTATGGCACAATGGAAAACCCTGGTTTAGTATCAAAAAAGTGTCTTTTTATTTTTTTTTCTGGCATACATATATATATATAGATCATCATAACTTCAGGTACACTTGAATACTATATTGATTCCAAATTTAAACTGATAACACCTTTTACCACTTCTGGTGTCTTTTACAACTTTTGAAAGTCTTGCTCTTGTGGCATCAGGCACTAAGTTTTTGACAAACTTGGAACATAATGAAAATATAATTTAATTAGTTGCTGGAGGAACCAGAAAAAAAAAATGCTTAAACAAAAACATTGTTCTGATTGAATTTAATTCTAATCTTCTGAGTTGCTTTTTTCTTTCTTTCCACTTGCATTATGAGACTTTCTTATTTGTAGAATCATTTTTTTAACACTTCTAGTGCCAGACAGATTAGCAGAGTGCACTGTCTGACATGTTGCAATTTTGTCCCTTTTTCAAAACCTGTCCACAGCTTCTCAACATCAGTCGTTATATATTTATAGTCTACAGTCTGGCTTTGCACTTCAAAAGTTGCTATCCAGTTTCTGTACAAGAGCAAACCTCGGCTAATGTTTACGAATCATACTGTCCTTGCTTGTAAAAGACTAACATATCTTGTCTGAACCAGTTATAACACATCTAAAGCTTTACATCAAGAAAGCAATGGGACTGATGAAGTACTAAATGCTATGCATAAGTTCAAGTGTTTTGCTGAATCACAACCTGATGCAGGTCCATTTATATCAATCCATTTAGAATCATAAAATCACAGATTCATAGAATAATTTTGGTTGTAAGGGACCTTTAAAGGTCATCTAGTCCAATGTCTCTGCAAGGAGCAGGGACATCTTCAACTAGATCAGGTTGCTCAGAGCCTCCTCCAGCCTAAGCTTGAATGTTTCCTGGGTTGGGGGATCAACCACCTCTCTGGGCAACCTGTTCCAGTTCTACAATCCTCATTGTAAAAAATTTTTTCCTAATATCTTATCTGAATCTACCTCCCTCTATTTTAAAACTATTACCCCTCATCCTATCACAACAGGCCCTACTGAACAGCCTCTCCCCATCTTTCCTGTAGGCCCTGTTTAGGTACTGGAAGATTGCTCTAAGTTCTCCCAGGAGCCTACTCTTCTACAAGCTGAACAGCCCCAACTCTCTCAGCCTGTCCTCACAGGAGAGGTGCTCCAACCCTCTGGTCATCTTTGTGGCCTCCTCTGGACTTGCTCTTACAGGTCCACATCCTTCTTATGTTGGGGGCTCCAGAACTGGACACAGTACTCCAGGTGGGGTCTCACAAAAGCGGAGTAGAGGGACAGAATCCCCTCACTTAACCTGCTGGCCACGCTCCTTTTGATGCAGCCCAGGATGCGGTTGGCCTTCTGGGCCGCAAGAGCACATTGCCGGCTCATGTTGAGCTTCTAGTCCACCACCCAAGTCCTTCTCAGGGCTGCTTTCAATCCATTCTCCACCCAGCCTGTATCTGTGCCTGGGATTGCCCAGACCCACATGCAGGACCTTACACTTGGCCTTGTTAAATCAATCCTGTTCTGCAACCCTTATACTCATTGCTACTTTTGAATTATAGTTTTCATTTACAGACTAGACAGGGTACTGCTGTTTTTGTGAAGAACAGAATAGGAAGAAGGATGAAAGACTCATGAAATATATTTAATTTGTGATCTACTTAATGTGGAACAGATCTTGCATCTCCAGAAGTGAAAACCTAATACCTAGAATTGAACTGAAATTTGGGTTGATAAAATTAGGCAAACTTTTCTTATTTGTTAAATGAACCTTGCTTTTACTTACTTCATTGGGTGTTTTAGGTCTAGTCTCATATTCAGGCTTTTATTTTTCTTTATATCTTGGGCATTTGTCCCAAAGCAAAATAAATATGGTTTCAGATACAATATATGCTATTTATGATTAGGTCATGATTTTTATTCACTCTATACCCTCTTCTTGCATAAACACCCATAACAAAATGGGGATGAAGAATAAAATCAAAAGAATGCCTGATATAATAAAACTAAGGGTGGGGCCATGCTGAAGCTTATGTTGTATAGAATCAGTGCTGAAATTTAGAGACATTTGAAACACAGATATAGCTAAAATCCCCTAAGTGGTTGTGACTCCTTCAGTAAACTATATTCAAAGTGAAATTATCTCGTTTTTCCTGACCTGACTATCATCTCACCACAGTTGCTGTAGAAGTTTATAAAATTAATGGATTTGTTAGTGATTCCTGAGTCTGTGTGGTTGTTTTTAGCTGAAGGTACAATATTGTCTTTCATTCTTCAATTTTCTCTGTAGTCCTACAGCTCCTAACTAAAAGAATAGCCCTTTCTCGGTCCCAGATTTATATAGGTTATGCATAATACCACTTTGTTCACAGGTACTATTTCTTAACATTACCATAATTAAAATAAAGTAATTAATAAGATATCTAAATAAGCCTTGAAGAATATTAATGAGGAAGATTCCCTGTATAATGTCTTCTGAATGAAGTAGGCATATAAATATGGATAAGGAAATAGAATAACAGAAGGTGTTGTGATTTACTAAGGGTCGTATAGCAGGTTAGAGCAGAGCCATAAATATCATCCAGATCTCCTAATTCCCATTCCAGTGTTCTGTCATTTACATCTAAAATGTGTCACTGCCTAAGAAATGGCTGAGTCCCTCAACATGTGATCTATGCTTGCCATTATTATTACTGTATTTTGGAAAAGTAAATAAATAAATGACCATTGTATTCTAAGTAGGAGTCCAGCTTGCAGATTGAAGGTTTGATACAGCTGCTTGAATGTACGTACCTAATGATTTTAAGACATTCTAGATTTCTGAGAAATTTTCACAGAGGTTTTGTTCCCCTCTGGACAGCTATGAAGTTAAATGTCAGATGACTTTGATTCAGTGTAGGCAGTTGAATGAAGACTTTCATCTGTACAAAGTAACATTAAACATCACTGGAATGGCAGAAATTCACATTCAGCTTGTCAAGTAGCTCTCTAGACTTCTCTGACTCTAGTGACTAGATCTCTACAAACTATATCACTCAAACCCAAAGAGCCAATAGGGTCAACAAGGCATAGCGTGTGAATCTTCTTGGGACAGCAACATGGAGCTTTGGTGGAGGGATCTCTTTGCTATTCTCCTCTGAGATATAGTCAGTATTTCTGAGAACAAAGAAAAAAACAAACCCAAAACCACACGGAAAGTCATGTACTTTCATCTTTTTTATATTTTCTTTTTTTATGAAAGAGTTCAAGATTAACTCAAGGATGAGCAAGAGAACAAAGACAAAGGAGAGTAAGAATCACTCTAGCTTCATTGCTAGAAGTTTCTTTTTGCAAAGCTTTTCAGCCACAACACTAAAAAATATATTTTACCTTATCACTCCCAGGTAAGAAGTAATCCTTGAAGAACAGAGACCTCTTTGCGACATCCAGGCTAGAGACTCTTGCTTTATATTTGTATATACTTAACATTTTAAAATTTCTGCTATCACATCCTCTAATTAATTATGAATTATGTTGATACAGGTGAAAAAGGAGGAACTGGAAGTTTATCACAGTTATCTATAACTTAAAAGTTGGATACTGTCTGGAGACAGGTAAGCTATAGGTTTGCACTTTTTTTTAGAGTAACCTGTCTGTGCTTTATTCTTCACAAATGCTAAATTATTTGAGCTGCTACCTAAAATCAGCTTTGAGTGAGCCCTCTTTGACTTCTAAGATAGAGACTTCTAAGATGTAGTCCTGCATTAAGTAAGGTATCTTCTAAATGTAATGAGTAAGGTTCACAAATCATGGGAAGAAATAGGATTCAAGGAATTCACTTAATAGATGTCTTTTTGTGAATATCATGCTGAGATACACCTCTCTCAAGGCACTTTTTAGGAGCGTAAACACCTGATGTAGGATTGTTGATTCTATTTCAGAAGTTATTCAAACAAAAGTTCAGTACAGCTATTCAGAACACAGAGATTACAAAGTCCATTTTGGATGTCAATTTAGAAATGTGTGGGTGAAAAACGCCAAAGAAAAATTAGCTATTATTAATATCAGATATTTTACTTTATTTTATTTTATTTTATTTTATTTTGTTTTGTTTTGTTTTATTAATTTTTATTCTTATTGTACTAGCTCGATTATTTTAACCAAATTCATGTGCTCAAATATTTGTTTTGAAACTAATTTCCCTGCTTTAATTTAGTCTGCCTTTCAATCTGAGTCTGATTTAGCCCAACTAACCTTAATCTCATAACTAAGATTCCCAATTAAATGGGACTCTACAGTGCGAAAAAAAAAAGTAGTATTACCTATCCTAAATAGTTCATGGATACAGGCACTTCTAAAGACTGATTTTCCTAAAATGCAGTGAATATGTACATCTGTTTTATCAATTAACTGTGAGAACAGAAAATGTTGGTGTTTACACGCAAAATCCTTCCCTATAAAAACAGTCCAACATGCTCTAAACTCTCCACTATTCCATTAAAAAGATGTGTAGATTAGTGGATTTTAAAGTCACATAATTATACAAAAAAAATTAAGCTTGAAGTAACCTTTGAAGATTATCCAACCATCTGCTGAATACAGAAAGAACCTCAAAGGATAAGTTGCTCAGCTTCTCTTTCAGACCAATTTTAAAGATGTCCAAGGATTAATACCCTTCTCATCTCTCTTAGCAATCTATTCCAGTTCTTAACAATTTTTATTGTGATGATTTTTTTGTTCCTTATATCCAATAAAAATTTCCCTACTGCAATTTGGGACCATGGCCTCCTGTTCTTTCTCTGTACATCTCTGAGAGGAGTCCAGTTCTATCATCCCTATCATGGCTGTAGCTGAAGACTGCAATAATGCTCCCCCTTAGCCTTCTTTTTTTCCAGAGTCATGTACATACAATATACTTCAGTCTTGTAACTGTTCTGATCATCATTTTCTGAACTCACTTTTTTTTTGTACTGGAAGGCCAAAATTGAACACAAGTCTCTAGTCAGTACACCATAAGTGTGCCAGGTAAAGGGTAATAGTCACTTCCTAAAACTTGCTGGTTATGCTTTTGTTAATGCAGTTCATTATGTAGTTAACCTGGGTTGTCTAGAGGACACACTGCTAACTTGTGCTAGGAAGAGCCTTGGTCCTTTTCCGCAGAGCTACTACCTAGCTAGCCATTCCCTGTCCTGTACTGGTGCATGCAGTTATTTTGATTTTATGAGGGTATAGTTTATCCTATGGTTCAAACTGTTGACAAAGGTGTTAAATTGCCAGTACTGACCCCTGAGGAAGTTCATCTCTAACCATCTGCTTGTTGAACTTTAGACTACTGACTTCCAGTCTTTGACTCCCATAGTTCTGCCAGTTTTTCACGCAATCCAACTCATATTTCTGTAATTTAGGTAGAAGGAAACTCAAAGGGAAACTTTGGGAAACAATTTCAAAAGCCTTATTGTAAGGTAAACAGTATTCACTGCTCTCCTCTTGACCTGGGAGCCAGTCATTTCATCACAGAAAGCAATCAAGTTGGTCAAGCATGATTTGCCCATCACAGGTATATGCTAACTGTTCCCAGTCCCCTTCTTGTGAGGGTTTTGCTCCATAATTTTCCATGTGGTGGAGATGAAGCTGCAGTTCCCTGAATACTCTCTCTTATATCTTTCAAAGATATGACATTTGCCTTCTTCCAGTCAAAGTTATAATCTTTCAAAGATACTAAAAGGTAGATTTACAATGTTACCAGCCAGGTTCCCTCAGCCTCTTTGGATGTGTTCAGTCACAAGTCATGGACTTTCATGTAGCCCGTTTATTTAATTTGGTTCTATCTCAGTTCTACTTTACTGTAAGTAGTACTTCTCTCTCCTAAACTTTACTAATAGGCACAGAAACCTGGGAGTAGTGGTTGCCAATAACAACTGAGGCAAACACTGAGTATCTAAGCTTTTCCTGTAGTCTTCCACACAAGGATCCTGTCCTACTCAGCAGCAGGCCCACACTTCCCTTGGTCTTCCTCTTTCTGATAGTATTTCTTTTTCTGTATGATGATATTGACCTTGACATCCCTCACCAGTTTTAATTCCATCTGGGATATGGACTTCTTAATTCAATCCTTGAATGCTTGGACAATGTTTCTGTATTATTACTTGTAGATCCACATTGAACCCAGCTGGCCTTAAGCTATGCCTGCCTGTTTTTTGTAGGTCAAGATAGATCATTCTGGTGCTTTGAGGAAGCTGCCTCTGAAAACTTTATCTTTCAGAGAAGCCTCCTAGTTGGACCTAGTTAGCACGTACCAATTCCTCAGACAAGCCAAAACCTACTCACCTGAATCACAGGATTTTTACATTACTATTACCTTCCTTACTTCCCTCAATGCAACCTCATGGTCACCACAGCCAAGGCTGCAGCTCTCATGTTCCTGATCAGTTCTGCTTTTTCTAACTAGTGTATCCAGCATAATAACTCTCTTAGTTGTTCCATTCAGCATCTGCAACAAAAAATAATTACAGCAGTCTAGCTTAACCTTCTGTGTAGTACCAGCCAGAGAATTTCACCCTTGACCACAGTGTTGAGCCTGACAACCTGTCTTTGAATAGAGTATCTTCCAGAAAGGCATTCAGTATTGATCTGAGGCCCAAAAAAAGTGGTATATAAGCCACTTTTTTAGACAGTTTTCCTTCTTTATTAAAAACAAAAGCTTATTTTTTATTTGAATTCACTTGACTTTACCTTTCAAATTTGGTTAATCTTCCAGTCTTTTCTACTAGGTTAAAGAGTCCTTTGATATTTTTTCTTACAAAGGTGCTTACATGGAAAAATCATGATAATGCAGTAAACACGAATGATGAAGTTTTCAAGCTGGAAGAATATCTTTAAATATCTTCTGCTTTCTGGAACTTTGAAGTGTAAAAGTTCCAGTAGAGAGAAAGACCAGTGACTCCTGATCTATCTAGAAGTTTGTGTAAAGGCTTGGGCTAGTTCATTCAGGCATCCACTAAGCCAATTCGCTCATTCCTTGGCTCTATTGTATATGTAATAAGCATTACTGTGGGCCTCAAGTAAGACTTGAGCTGGAAAGTAATAGTATAACCTTATCAGAAGCAAAAAATGTAGCTTCTGAAACAATGACTTTTACATAGTGAATATGATAAATGAAAGCACTTTCCTCTTGTTTAAGAAACTAGGTTTTTATTAGTTTATTGTAGGATATTTAGAGGGATGAAGAAATCCTTTATTTGAGTTTGTAAATTTTATTGGCACTAGTGTTCTCATCTTCTTTTTTAATCCTAGAATTTATTGCTTTTTATTTCAAAGCAATAAGAACTCAAGAGAAAATTCTCAGCACAGTGTTTCAGACTTTTTTGCTCAGGTGGACAAGGGCTTTTTTGGCTTTCCTCTTCTCCAGTTTAGCTGACATGTTGATCCTAACTCTTTATGTATCTGTGCTGGTAGTCAATAAAATACAGGATTTTAAACTTCATAATTTAGAAGTAGCTTTGCTTGTTATTTTGGGGGGGTTTTGACAGGTTAGGTTTTTTTGGTTCCTTTTTTTTTTTTTTCCCCTTTTTTCCCTCCCATAAGTATCTCTGTATCTTTCTTTGATTTAGGATTTATTAAATTAATTTAGCTGCAGGCATTTTTTGTATTTTCTCCCTCATTTCTTCTTCTTTTTTTTTTTTTTTTCATTCCTCTCCTATATTTAGTCAGTCACTTTAAGTTTTCCAAATTTGTATGTTATATTTAAAGGCAATTTTAAGCTTTGGAGTTCAACATATTAAAATATTCTCAGAATGATTGATTGCAATTTTCTGAGCTCAATTAATCTGCAATGCAAACTAATTTCATGATGCTATTGTCACAATTTAAAGAGTCACTGAATACTTTTAGAAAAATCCATTTTTTCACTTATTAATATGAACATCAGCTATGAACTTTTTTGTGAATATTGTTTTTTCACTTACACATAGTAAAAGTAGAAAGGTCAATTTAATTTCCTGAGCTTGTTTTATTAAAATTTCTTTGTTGGTTTCTTGAGTGCAGAGCTTAGCATAGGACATTCGCTATCTGAGAGTTCTCTAAATGGGAAGCGCCATGTAAAACCGGTGGAGCAGAAAAGAAGAATTTAAGCAGTCCTCCAAATGAAAGATTACACTGACGCTGAAGTCTGGTCTAGGGCCTTTTGCCATCAGTGGATACCTGTTTCAAAGTCAGTGGATTGTGATTTTACTCAGTGAAATAAAGGATGAGATCCTCTACAAACAGCAGTGGGTAGCAACATCATTTACTTCTGGAGTGTCCTACCAGTATGCTTCTTAATTGCAGACAGACAAAAAATGCTGTGTGAATTTCAGTTTCTGTCAGTAGGTCACTTCACTTTCCACTTCTCACATAGTAACTTTGATAAATTCACAGGACTGCAAGGCATCAATGACCTAAAACAAAGTATCTTCAGTGAAATTAAACAGTCCATAAAAGGAAAAAGGTTTCAATATAGGTACCTGAAATTCATTTACTGACTGAAGCCTCGTCGATTTGTATTAGTTTTCTAGACAATACTCTAGAATCCCTCTAACATCATCAGTGAGAAAGAAGCATTTCTGTAAAGTCACGCATCCATTCATGAAATTATATGGAAAGTACATAGGAAAATCCATATAAAACTGGTTTTATTTTCAACATCTACAGATGGAACTAAAATGATTACCTTATAAGGGAAGCCAAACAAAGTTATACAAAAACATGTTATCCCCATAAACTTTTGGTTTATTACAGAACGAAGGAGCCCTTTTTATCCCTGATGAACTAAACAAATTACCAAGTGTTACGAGCATGAGCAAGTTGGAAAGAAGAAGTCTTCCCTGTTTGACATAGTCTGCATCCCATGGAGCATCCTGTCATGAAAATACAGGTATAACTCATTGACAGCTTTTTATTCTTTTTCTAGTGCATATCCTTCTATACAGTAAACCTGCAAATGGATGCTGATTGTGTTGGCCTGAAGGACAGAATATTTTCCTAAAAAGTAGCAGTTCCACAATTAATTTGGTCAACTGGATTTACAACTGTTGGCAAACAAGTTTCTGTGGCTACCAGAAAATATAGCCTCCAGATTTACTGCAGCTGTGAAAAACATTATGTTGACAAGACCTCTCTACTTCAAATGCTTGACTTGACTTTGTCACTTAAATTATCCATCAAGAGTCACATTTTCTAATGAGCGTCCTTTGATGTCTTGTTCTTCTTAAAGTTAAGTATTTCAGTATGCCAAGGTGACTTCAAGGAGGAAATGCACTTAACTTATTGTTCATTTGAAGGGCTTTTCTTGTGGACAGTATGATTATCTCATCTTGTCAGAGAGGTGGCCAGGGGTTAGCTTTTGTTCTATCTTTGTCCTTTTTCCTCCAGATCCACTTTCTTGTTCATTCTCTGGCAGAATACAAATCAAGGCAATGATGTGTGTCAGACAAAATGTCCATCATCTTTCTGGTATGCATCTCTATCAAGCTATAGTAAACCAGAGTCCTTTGTAACAGTGAAGTGAATGCACTATCGGTACAATCAAATGATGGCAGTCAATAATGGTAGTTTATGAGACTCTCAGTTCCCACAATAAGGGCCAAAAAAAAAAATGGAATGCTGCCACTGTGATAGGTAACAGCTAAAATTAAGTGTTGCACAGCTAAGAGTTTCTAATCAAGATACTAGACTGTGCACTTTAGAGTCAAGGTTCATGACATGTTAATTTAAGGACTCAAAAATTAGGATTTTCCTTTGCTCACTATAGGTTCTTTGTTTGACTTTGAGCAAGACATCCAGGTCCAGTTACCGCCATTATGTAAATACCTGTCTCCCAGTGGTTTTAGTATCTTAGGTCCAGCCTTTATTATGATCCAGTTCTGAATGTGCAACTGGTATTCCTACTGAATTGTATGTTATATTAACTGATATTTAGACATTTGTCGATAAATACATAACAAAGGTAGATAACAAGACAAAACACTAACCAACTAAGTTAAATTTACTAGTCAGTTCTTTAGTCTTCATTCTGAGGCAGTGTTCTGGTTTTGGCAGGGATGGAATTAATTTTCCTCTCAGTAGACGGTGTGTTTTGGATTTCGTGTGTGAAGAATGCTAATAAAACACCCTGATGATATGAGTTGATGTGAATGAGACCAAGAACCAATTGTCCTGCTTTCCAAGTCTTGCTAATTTGCAGATGCAGGAAGCTGGGAGAAAGACAGAATAATTGACCCAAACTGGCCGAAGAGAGTATTCCATGCCATAAACATCATGCTCTGCATATAAGTGGGGGTTGGCCAGGGTGGGTATCTGCCTTCCTGGCATCCATCTTTCTCTCTCATTTGCTGGCATTGTTCCCTCTACCTTTCTGGCTCCCTTTTGCTCCTTTGCTTGCCGCTCGTTTTTGTTTCTGTGATCGCTGCTCAGGAAGGGCTGTATTGGTCATTGGGACATCGGGTGGTGAGAAAACATGCATTGTTCATTTTGCATATTTTAATATCCTTATATTCTGTTATTACTGTAGTTTTCCTTTGTTACTTTAGTAAACTGTCTTCATCTCAACCCAAGAGTATTCCTTCCTTCTCAATTATCTCCCTCATCCCACTGGGGAGGAGGAGGGTGAGCAAGAAACTGTGTGGTAATTCAGACTAAACCATCACAGGCAGGCATAGTTTGTGCTTCTACCTAAGTTCTTGAATTCTGAAGCCTACAGAGTTCTTGGAAGCAAGAACACGTAGTTTGGGAGGAATACAGAGAAATCGTCCAAGCAGCCTAGGATCAGGTTAGGTAAGCGAAATCCCTGATAGAATTAAATCTGGCTAGGGACATCAAGAGCAACAAGGAAAGCCTCTAAAGATACCTCAGGGTAAAAGGAAGGCTAGGGAAAATGTGGGCCATCTCCAGAAGGAAATGGGAAACCTGGTCACCCAGGACATGGAGGAGGCTGAAGTACTCAAAGAATTTTTTCCCTCAGTTTTCACCAGCAACTGCTCTAGCCATGCCACCCAAGTCACAGAAGGCAAAGGCAGGGACTGGGAGAATGAAGAACTGCCCACGGCAGGAGAAAAGCAGGTTCGAGACTGTCTAAGGAACCTGAGGGTGCACAAGTCCATGGGACTTGATGATATGCATCCTCAGGTCCTGAGGGAACTAGTGGATGAAATTGCTAAGCCATTATCCATCACATTTGAGAGGTTGTGGCAGTTCAGTGAGGTTCCCACTGACTGGAAAAGGGGAAACATAACCCTCATTTTTAAAGGAAAAAAGAAAGACCCAGAGAACTACAAGCCAATAAATCTCACCTCTGTGCCTGGCAAGATCATGGAGCAGATCCTCCTGGAAACTATGCTAAGGCACATGGAAAATAGGGGCATGAGTGATGACAGTCAGCATGGCTTCACTAAGGGTAAATTGTGCCTCACAAATTTGGTGGCTTTCTATGATTATGTTACAACATCGATCAATAAGGGAAGAGCAACTGATGTTATCTACTTGGACTTGTAGCATTTGACACTGTCCCACACAACATCCTTGTCTCTAAATAGGAGAGAGATGGATTTGATGGATGGGCCACTCAATGGGTAAGGAACTGGCTGGATGGCTGCACTCGAAGAGTTCCGGTCAATGGCTCGATGCCCCAGTGGAGACCAGTGACGAGCGAAGTTCCTCAGAGGTCGGTATTGGGATGGGCACTTTTTGACATCTTTGTCAGTGACATGGCAGTGGGATACAGTGCACCCTCAGCAAGTTCGCTGATGACACCAAGCTGTGTGGTGCAGTCGACACACTGGAGGGAAGGGATGCCATCCAGAGGGACCTTGACAGGCTGGAGAGGTGGGCCCGTGCAAACCTCATTAAGTTCTACAAGGTGAAGTGCAAGGTCCTGCACCTGGGTCGTGGCAATCCCAGGCACAAATACAGGCTGACTGGAGAATGGATCGAAAGCAGCCCTGAGGAGAAGGACTTGGGAGTGCTGGTGGACGAGAAGCTCAACATGAGCCGTCAATGCACACTTACAGCCCAGAAAGCCAACTGCATCCTGGGCTGCATCAAGAAAAGCATGGCCAGCAGGCCAAAGGAGGTGATTCTGCCCCTCTGCTCTGCTCTGGTGAGACCCTACCTAGAGTACTGTGTCCAGCTCTGGAGTCCCTAACATAAGAAGGACACGGATCTGTTGGAGCGAGTCCAGAGAAGGCCACAAAGATGATCAGAGGGATGAAATATCTCTCCTATGAGTACAGGTGGACCGAGTTGAGGTTGTTTAGCATGGAGAAGAGGAGGCTCTGGGGAGATCTTATAGCAGTCCTCCAGTACTAGGTGGCCTAGAAGAAAACTGAGAAGGGACTTTTTGCAAGGGCACGTACTGATAGGACTAGTGGTAATGGTTTTAAACTGAAAGAGGGTAGGTTTAGATTAGATATAAGGAAGAAATTCTTTGCTGTGAGGGAAGTGAGGCACTGGAACAGGTTGCCCAGACAAATTGTGGATGCCTGGAAGTGTTCAAGGCCAGGCTGGATGAGGCTTTGAGTGACCTGATCCAGTGGAAGATGTCCCCGCCCATGGCAGAGGTGCTGGAACTAGATGATCTTTAAGATCCCTTCCAATGCAGACCATTCTGTGATTCTAGGATTCTGTGATTTAGTTCCCACTGTCAAGTTCCAAACTAAAAATCCTTAATACCTCACTGGCACTTCCAATGCTTAACAAGACTCTGTCCTATGTAAGTGGGAAAGTGAGTCAGAGAGCAGTAATTGCCGGAGTAATTACAGTCTGCTGACTCTAGATTTGTTGTCAGAAGCCTACTGTGGAGTAGTTCCTTTCCACTATTTTCACTGTTACAGAACCAAAATGGAAAATACTTCCTACTATAAAATTCAGACTAAATTCCCTCAACTTGATCACTCAGCTTTATAATCTGAGACCACATCCACTTGGTACTTCACCAAAATTCAGAGTCCATGAAACCTCTAAAGGATTTATGACCGATTTGTTAACCACATTTTTAGCTGTCTGCATCTCTCACTCTTGTGTTTATGTTTATATCACAAGATACTTGATGTGATCCAGTCTGAACGGATATTTTCACCTGGCTTTTTTTCAACAGCTCTTTTCCACAGTACAGCCTCCACTGCTGTAATTATCATTACTTAACATAATTACTTAACATAATTTGATCATTCACAGTGGCTTTTCCTGTTGCTTGTGAAATACAGTGAAATTTCCTTGGACATAGCAATTTTTTTTAGGCATACATAATCTGCAGTGTCAGAGGCTCATGAGGAGCATACTACCTTGATGTGGTCAAACGTAGCTCATGAAAGTAAAACCAAGAAAACAAAAGCTTACATTTCATGGATAAGAAAGTAAGTAAGATAAGTGAAGGAATATTCTGAAAAACAATCACCTTGAGGAAACTTTTGCAAGATTAAGTTTGAGTTTAGGGAAAGAAACTGAGGCAAATTACTTTAGATGGGGTTTGAAAACATGGGGCAAAGCCCCTATCTCCCCTTGCTGCCCACTATCTTGTTAGAATTTGTTCATCTGTCCTTCAACTAAATCAACAGATTCTGATTGCAGGCTTGGAGTTAATATGATAAAAAGAAACAAATTAAAGCCCAGGAAAAAAAAAAAAAAAGAAGAAAACTATGTTCTGAATTTAAAAAGTAATAAACTTTAGATTGAAAACTACCACAATTTTATTTTAAATTCTAAGAGGATTGACGGTTTGGATTTTTTTTTTTTTATTCTGACATGACTTCAAAGTTAAAAAGGTCATGCTTATTTCACCTGCTCACTAATGGCTCTCTGGCAGTAACTATAATTAATTGTAAAGTTGTTTTTTTTTTTGTCATTCTCTATGGATTCAGATTCTGCAGATTAGAAGCTTCAGGGATTATCAGACAGCCACAGCCAGAACTGAAGAATTATCAGAGGATAATCTTGTACTATTGCAAACTCCCTGCTATTAGGTATCATCCAATCATTCATTCAAGGAATTGTTATATATTTGTTCAGCTGCTCTGCATTGTTGAAGTCTCCTTCACTCCCTTTCAAATTTACTTTCATGCACTGTATAAGCATTATAGATAGTACATAATAAGTCTCTGCTGTAAAGAAAGAACTGATTCTTTTAAAATTTATTTTTATTTAAACCAAGGTCAAGGTTGAAGAATCACGCTCACACACAGAACTTAAGATAATAAAAAGTTATTTGTAACTTCTTCTCTTGATTTCCATAGACAGACTTCTCTTACTTTCTCCTCAGTTTGCACTTCTAGCTGGAGAGCACTACAGAGGCCTGACATGAGTGGAGCAAGAGGCATGCAAAACAAGAGTAAATAGACCTGAATCTCTTTAGCTTCTGCTTTTGCTATTTAAGGCTGGCAAGTTCTAGAAGAATGGGAAGCTTGAGAAATCCTGAAAGAAGACAGCCTGCACCCTACAAAGACAGACGGAGAGGATACCAATCTCTCTATGGCTTTGGCTACATATCCCCAGTTACTTTCTTCTGCAATGCCAGCAAGAAAAAGATATCAGAGAATTAAGCTGAAATGTCTTGGTGACTGTACTGAGTTGTTCACTAAGAGATTGATGGATTTCCCTTTGCATGGTTGTCACTGATGACACAAATTGCAGGGCCAGAGGGAATAAGGCCTTGACATTCTAGAGATAACCCCAGGCAATGGTGGGAACAGGTTGAAAAATGACACCATTTGTGCTAATTTTTAGGTCATGAGTAAATGTGAAGGGTTGGGCAGATTCTGAAAGGCTAGAAAATAATGTCACCAAGACTTGGTATTTCATGCAGTCTCTGTGCCTAAAACTCATTGCTCTTTTACATTGGAGTAAGCAACTGCAGCCCCACATACTTTGCAAAACTCATGGATGAAGACAATTTCTCATCTTTGAAGATAAGTACCAATCAAACATGTTAACATATGACAACTTCACAAATTATCTCCATTAGCTGAGCTGCTATAACATACTGTGCATGTTCTCAGTATACTCCGCTTTCTAGGTACAATATTTTAGCCAAATTTTCTATTAAATAGGATTAAGCTCATATATTTCATAGCATAGTCCTGATAGGCCAAGAATACATATGTGGTCAGTTACAGAACCTCATTTAATGGGATGGGATGTTACTAAACTGCCCATTCTGTGCAATCACTTGTCTATACCTATGAAATCGAAGCTTTCTCAGTTACTGACAACTGTGGCTGCACTCCTTTTGGAAAGCTTCTGTCAGCATAAGATGTCTATGCACCATGTGAGAGATTCAAGTGTCACATCTCCTTTTCCATTATTATTTTCTATTTCTTATATATATATATATATATATATATATATGCAGGAGGGGAAAATTGACAAGAGAAACACTTTTTGGCTTGCAGAAGTTTTGTATCTCCAAGCGAGTCAAGTTTCCAGGAAAAACATTTTCCCCTCTGGAATTCTGTGCATCTAATAACCTAGATATGTGTTTACCTGTCTGTGAGTGAGTACATACTCTAACTCAATTTTCTCATAAACAGTATTGCTGTTCATGAGAGCTGCAACACTAAATATCTAAAGGGAAACACATACATCCCAGTATTTATTTACCTACTTATTCAATAGGCAACTTTCCAGCAATTAATTACATGAAATAAACTGAACACTTGCAACAAAAGAAAGGGACAAATGTATGAGTTTTTTGAAGGCCTGAGTATTTTCTAGTTTGTGACATAACTCTCTGTCTTGATTTCAGCTGGGATGGAGCTAATTTTCCTCTCAGTAGCCAATGCGTTTTGGATTTCATATGTGAAGAATGCTGATAAACACACTGATGTTATGAGTTGTTACTAATGAGACCAAGGACACTGTGTGGCTTCCTAGCTTTCTCTAAGGTGCAGATGCAGGAACTGGGAGGGATACAGACAGAACAGTTGACCCAAACTGGCTAAAAAAGAGTATTCCATGCCATAAAAGTCAGGCTTAGTATTTAAGTAGAGGTGGGCCAGTGAGATGTCTCCCTTTTCTCTCACTGTTTGAAATCTTTCCAGGATCATTTTCAGGTCTTTTTTGTTCCATGATCACTGCTCAGGATGGGCTGTATTGATCATTAGGTTGTCAAGTGGTAAGAAATTGTGTATCATTCACGTTCAGGTTTTTCTTAATGATCATTCCTATTGTTATTTCTGTTAATATTATTAACATTATTTTAATATATATATAGTTATCTTTTCCTTTTGCTATCCTAGTAAACTGTCTTTATCTCAATGCATGAGGTTTTTTTCTTCCTGATTTTCTCCTCCATCCCCTCGGGAGGGGAAGAGGGAATGAGCAGCAGTGTGGTACTCAGTTGCTGACTGTTAGTTCAACCACAACACTCTCTTGATGAGACTTACAACTTTTCATGTGGAAGGAGCAGTTGTCCTTCTGAAAAGAGTTCCTGAATGGAAAATTACTGATTTCAAACCAAGTCCACGGGGGAAGTTAGATGTCTGATCTCACTTTTGCAGCTGACATGACTTAGTGTTGCCCATACTCAATGGGTTAGTTAGGAAATTCAGTGCTTTCAGTGCTGAGTAGTAAAAATGTTCCTTCCGTAGGTGAGGCTAAGAAGAGAGGATGAGTCCCATACCACTCTGAGGCATACTGGACATTATTCTGGGCTTCCAAGAGCCTTAATAACTTTCCATAATTTAGGCTATTCTTTTAAAAATCAAAGAGTACTTTGTTTCAGAACAGAGGTCACTCCCATTATAAGAGCCTAGCAGCTCTGGGCCTTACCTGAAGTGCAGAAGTATTCTGCTTCCCTTTTGCCTGAATGGACTTAAACTTCTATTTCCTGGCATATGACCAGCTATATGCTTGTGAATAAAGCCTGATAAATGAATGGATACCACTCTCCCTCCTCAGCTGGACAGGAGAGAGAAAATATAATGAAAGGCTTGTGGGTTGAGATAAGGATAGAGAGAGATCACACAGTAATTACTGTGGGCAAAACAGACTCAACTTGGGGAAATTTGTTTAATTTATTACCAACCAAATCAGAGCAGGATAATGAGAAGAACAAAACAAAACAAAACAAAGCAAACAAACCTAATCTGAAAACACCTTCTCCCCATCCCTCCCATCTTTCCAGGCTCAAATTTACTCACAATTTTCTCTACCTCCTCCCCTCCAGGGATGTAGGGGGATGGGGAATGGGGGTTGTGGTCAGTTCATCACACATTTTCTCTGCCACTTCTCCTTCCTCAGGGAGAGGACTCTTCTCACTCTTCTTCTGCTCCAGTGTGGGGTCCCTCCCACAGCAGACAGTCCTCCAACTTCTCCAGTATGAGTCCTTCCCATGGGCTACAGTCCTTCACAAACTGCTCCAGTGTGATCTCGGCTCAATACAGTCTGAAAGGCCTCATGAGTGATTCATTATCAGTGCTTGATGATGGTTAATTACTTTGGTCATACAGTATAGTTCCTCCTCACTTACAGTTTGACCTTGTGCACCAGGTCCAGGGAAAAGAGAGTTAAGTACATAAATACATGCACCCACATCTTTCTAGGCCATATTTGCCCCCACATAGTGATTCTGGAACCCAGTCTCTGTCCTGAATTTAAGTTCCCTTTCAAGATCAAGCACTACTGTTCTTCAGAGCAGAATGCTACCCAGCATATGAGCCCAACAGTTAGGCTGACAAATAGACAGACAGGTGGACAGACAGACAGAGAGATGAGGTATTTAATTCTCTCTGGTTCAACTCCTGAGCTGTCTAAACTCTCACAGCTCTGCTTAAGCACATGCAAAATCCTGGCTCAGAAGCAAATGTTGAGTTTATTGTACATAGCTCACAGATGGATCTATTACAAATGCAAACAAATAGACAGACTAGATATGGAATAATTGCAGTATGTTCTCCCGACTCACACCTAATATAAGCAAGATCACTTTGGTTCCTTGTTTCCTGGATGTTGTTAGTTTTGGTTCCTATTTTTTTTTTTTTTTGCTTTAGCTTTTATTATTTTGTCAGTTTCAGGTGTTTCCTTTGATTAACACACAATATGTTTTCCCTTAGTGTGTATTTTTCTACTAGCTCTGTCATAACCTGTCAGGTACATTATCTTTTTATATGTAAAGGTTGTTACAGAAAAATTCAATAAGCAGTTTTCTAAAAAATCATATGTATATTTTTAATCTAAATACACATATATATGTTTTAGCTAGGGAAAATAGATACATCTGACACTCAGACAATTGTGATACAGAGGTCTACGTATGCTCAATACCTTTTATACTCACAGTAAATGGGGAGTGATGTTCACAGCACTGAGAACTCTTCCATCAATTGTTTAGCCACATTATGGAGAAGATTCCATCTTACATCTTACCTCTTCTCTCTACCATCTCAAATGTCCCCTACGTGCTGTATTCGTGTTTTGTACCTGGTATACAGGGATCGTATTACAGTGGGTAGAAATAGGGCCTTAGGACTGAGGTTTTTTGTACAGTTCATGGCAGGATCTAATCTCACCTTGAAATAGGAATTTTATTCATTTGGATTATGCATCTTAAAAAAAATCTGTTCTTTTTACAACTGTTAGAGCAATCACGTGGAATCCTCCATATTGAGTGGTTTGTGCAAGTCAGCCAGTGCAAGCTCGCTGCAGTCTATGCAAGGCCTCTGATACGAATTCTACTTTGGGGAGGAATCCTTAAGTAGAGCTGGCTCGTTGCTAGTGAACCATTTTTACTGGGGGCGGGAGGGGGGAAGAAAAGAAGCAAAAGTATTTGGGGTAAATCCTGTTTATCTTCCAGAAATTCTCTTAATATCATGATTGTTGTTATGTGGTAAGAAGGACCTGGTATTATAGCCTTTGCATTGCCCTGGATTTTTTTTTAATATTATCTCAATGCCATAGACAACTTAAGGGTTGGGCTAAGGGGAAGCCCATAGCAGCTAGAACCAGGAAACAACTTCTAGGCTTGAATTTACCATTGAATTGGGGTGGGGTGGAGTGTGACATGAGAGTCCAAGTTATTTAATTTCTTTGTCTTTATTTTTTCTCTTAAAGACAAATTTTCTTTTTTTTCCTTTTAGTATGGGCCTTTAAATGTCCGAATGCTGAGAGATATTAACAGCAGACTGAAGTACTATGGGTAGGTGAGCAGACCACAGCAGAATTCAGAGAAAATTTGACAGCATCAGCAGTCTCCTACATCCACAAAAGACTGCAGCCCTCTTGAGAGTTTTGGGGAGAGCAGCAGAAGATGTTGTATTGAAAAACCCAAGGAAAGAGTTAATAGAAAGCATGCCTCCCTCCTCCAGCAGCCTTGAGCAGTTGGTGCCTTTGCCATTAAATATTTTCACATGTAGGTTTTCTATTTGCCTTGAATTACTGAAATACACTAAGCACATCTCTCCAAGGACCAAAAGCGATGGTGTAATAGGTTCCTGCTAATAGCTTGAAACTGTACAGCAATCTAGTTTTAAAATACAACACAAATCTTTATCTAAAAGCACTAACACCTCACTTCTGTGTTCGCAGAGTATGTTTTCACATTTCTTTTTTGCAATGCCTAGCAGGGAGGGGGTGGGCGGTGGGGAAACAATTACAAGAGAAATGATGCGTTCCGGGCAAAGAGCCAATTTAAAAAGTCTGTTCCCTCCTGTCGCTTGTCGCGGTTAAACAAAACATGGAATAGAAAAAAAAGAAATTGGCTTCAGTGTAAATGTCAACATTCTGATTAAAGCAAACATGAAGCATTCACAACTCTTGACAAAAAAAAAAAATTAAATTGAATTATGAAGGGTATGCAAATGAGGCCCTTCGTCTGTGTGATTAAGGGTATGTATGAATTTGCATTTCCTGTTTATACTATTAAAGAAAATGTAACAAAGCTGGGTGCTCAGGAACATGCAGGCATGCCTTTGCAGGGCTTGAAGGTTTCCAGCATGTTTGTGCAACTTGTGTGAATTAGCGTGTAGGTGCATCCCCAGGTGTGGGTTGCATACAGTGGCTCACCCTTAGTGTGTGGGTAGGGTAAATGCACATTTCTGACTTTTGTCCACTCCTGTTTGCATGTATGTGTAGAAGTGAGAAAAGGAAAAACAAGATGGTTCTTGGCTTCAGAGACATATTTCACTTTCTATATACAAATATGTGAATAATGTCTTCAGTCAATGTCAGCAGAAAAACAGACTTCTGAAACAGGGAAAAAGTAAGACTTGGAAGTAAAAACAGAATCTAGAAGGCAAAAAAAAAAAAAAAAACCTCATCACTTGAGAATACGTGAAATGTGCTGTTTTCCAAGAAGGATAATGGCAAATTATGAAAAATATATTAATAATTTAAACCTGGGTATGATATAGTCCCAGTTCCTCTGTAGCTCGTTAGGCGCAGATCTTGAAAATTGAATTGTTTGAAATGTGCTTTTGCAAAGCTCTTGGTATGCATTCATGACATAAAATTTTAAAGCAAGTATAATACATTTGAATTCCATAATTAAAATTAATAGGAAAATGAAAAATAAATGGCCTGCACTGGTCCAGTTTCCCTACTGTGGAATATATTGTGCTGGCATGCCACACTGTGTACGTGGTATGGTTGTGTGGTGTACTCAAGAGGAGTTTTTTGGTTTGTTCTATTTTTTTTTTTTTGTCTTTTTTTTCCATATTGGTTTGTGTGTGTAGATATATTTGCATCTATGCCTTCAACAATTCCTTCATCAGTAAATACGTAAATACATTAAAATACTACATAAGCCACCAGATAACATGCCTCATCTACCATTAGAAAGCATTTCTACTTAGCCAAAGCAGTAGCTGTGCACTCAAAGCATTTTATTCATGCCAGGATTACTTCAGGACACTACCTGGTGTGTCTCAGAAAATCGTACGTACAGAAAAGTAATCTGAGGAGATTACCACAGATTTAGTTTTAATAACTGCATTTAAAAACATAAATTATGGTTTAAAACCTGTATAGTATATTTAAGGATTGGTATGAAATAAACTAGGCATGTTAAAGGTGCATGAGGGTTTATCTGGGTTGCTAAGAGCAATGCCTTCCTGCATTGTACTTGTTTGTTTGCTAGAAGAAGACTACAGTAATGTGTTCAGAACAGCACCTAACAAAATAATCTCAGTCTGTCCCCTGCATTCATCTTTTAAGAGTTAGTTATTTCTTTCTTTCTCCCTCTTTTCTACTATTCCTTGCAGAAAATATTATTATGATGCAATTAAGAATCTGCTTATCTATCCAATCTAATTATTTGTCCATACAAAGGATGGATAAATGTGTATTTGATATTTTCTCACATATCTTGTCAATGAGATTGCACTTTTACAGTTGTATAGAAAAGCCCCTGTTATCCAGTATACCTCTCCACTTTTCTGACCCACAGGCATGACATTTAAAGGACCTGTGATAATTAGTTCAAGGTTTTATGCTGCAGCACATCCCATGCTGTATCTGTTGGATTTCTGAGATCCCCATAACAGTTCATCATTTTTCTTTCTTATAAGAAGATGCTGTGTTGATTTTAAAGCCTTTTTAAAATGACATTAGGCTCAAATGTTCCTCTGTTTTCCTTCCCATAACTCTTCTCATTTTAGTAGCATATTCACCCCTTTATGAAAAACACTTCCTTTGACTGTGGCATGGAGAGAGAAACGCACTTGAGCAGGAAAGTGAACAAGCCAAGCTCACAGTCTACCTGTGTTCCACCTGATTGCTACCTATGAGTTCTTACAAACTTGTAAAGCTCCAAAGAGAGGGATTTCTGCATGGGGCAGGCCTGGACACATGTAGACTGATGGACTGACATCAGTTTAGGGGTTAGGCCATAGCTGTTAAATGGACTGATACCCAGCAGGCAGTCAATAAGAAAATAAATTATAAGATTTTTTTTTCCTAAAACATTGCTTACTACAACTCTATCCTGGCTTCCAACAAGTGTGCAAAGGCGTGTTCATTACTTGAAGTGAGATTATTCCTGTGCTCAAATTGAGTCTGATTAGGAGGGAATCTAGTTTTAACCACTGACTCATTAGTGGTTGTAATAGCATCTTCAAGCAGGAACAGCCATAACAGTACTAAGTAACTGTATACTTTTAAGGACAACTGAGCTTTGGGATTCTTTATGGTCAGTGTAAAGTAGCAGTCATAATGCCTGAATGAGACATCTGTAACAGACATGTAATAGACATCTTCCACTGACTTCAATAACTGAAGGGTTGGCCAAACAGCAAGAGGAAAAGCTGAAATAATTGTCAGGCCATCTGTCTGAATCCAAACCAAACACATATGTTTTCTATCAGTGGAAAAATAAATTATGAGACGCGCTGAGACTCAACTGTCATTGTAGAAATCATGATAATAAATAAATACCATCCTCCCCTCTCCCCCCACCGCTATAAACAAGATTACATAAACTCCTGATAACAGAATTCCATCAGCAGAAATTAATTATGATGGCTGAAAGGCAAACTTCAACACAGACAGCTCGTAAACTGCTGGTTTACAGATTAAATTAAGTTGTATGCTTGTATGTACTTTCTTACACTCTTTTGCACGTATCCCTGACCAGTCATTCTGGTGAAGAAGATACTGGTTTATCTGGCATTTTGTTTTTAGCCAGTATGACTACTCTTACATGCTTACTTTATTCAGTTCTAGAATAATGGATTCTGAGGCTGAGCTTATATTTATCACTTTAGATATATAAAAAATGAAAGACCAGCATGTATGCTTCACATTTCATTAATACTAACCATCTCTGTAGAACTGCAGATGACTCAAAGGCAAAGGAAATATCTAAGAATGATTTTGCTAATGTTCAAGGCAGGTTTGGCTCTCTATCTTATCATTTTCTGAATACTGAAAAGGAATATATTTTCTATAGATTGAGTACTTACCCAGGTATTGGCAGTATTCCTCAGGTACAGAGCGCACAATATAAGGTATTACCACAATGTCGTGGCCAAGATTCAGAACTTCTGTAGTCTTGAGTATTGCAGAGTATCTCTAATCTTACTACGAACAGAGCCCTAAATTTTATAGCCGTAGACCAAACCCTTCCACCAACACAGTCACTCCATTGCAGAAGGCCACAACATGAGTCAGGCAGGAAATGAATTCTTAAATAACTCATTTAAGAAGGGGTGGATGGGCCTTTGAGCAATCTGATCTAGTGGAAGGTGGTCCTGTCCATGGCAAGAAGTGGGAACTGGGTGACTTTTAAAGGTCTTTTCAACCTGAATCGTTCTATGATTCTACATTTCTATTACAAAGAATGAGAAAAAGGTGAAAAAATACTTACATATCTATATATGTATGTATATATCTGTAAAAGACTGTGTCAAATATTTGTCTCAACATTGTCGAAACATCAAACCACCACCTGAACAATGGAACTTCAGTTAAACCATAGGACTAGAGTCTTCCTGTTATTGTGCAAGCCAATTCCTGTTATCTCGCAAGCCAATTCCTGTTATCTTGCAAGCCAACTCGTGTTGTCCTGTGAACCTGAATGCACAGCTGATTCCCCTGGCATGAGCCCAAACCCGAGGCCAGAAGAAAAAAACAGAGGGGCCCGGAGACGGTAATGGGCATGCATATCACCGCCAGGTGAGGGGTGTGGCTAGGCAAACCAGCTCTTGGAATACAATGAATATGCAACAAAACAAACAATAAAAGGACAGAAACAACCAACATGAAAAAGGGGAAAAAACAACACATCGACGGAAATCAACATTGACGGGATCAACATCGGACGAAACGTTCCCCCACTGAGTGAACTGGACTGTTGGGACACCACAGCTCCGTGATGGTAGCTATTGCAACTGAAACTGTTTTCTTTTCTCTCTCTTTCCTTTCTTTCTCTCTTTTCTCTTGCATTTGCGAACTTGTTCTCAGGTAAATAAACTTAGCTGGCGCTTGACTCCGTCTTGAGTCTTAATTCTGTTCCTGAGAATACAAGCAAAACCACGCTCCGGTGTGTGAGAGGTTGGTCTAGCCGCCCCTAGCCTCCCAGACTTGTCTGAGGTCAGCTAGAACGCAAGGGGGCCTTCCTCTCATCCGAAATCGGAATGTGACAATATCTTTCCTCAACAACGCAACTCTGGTATGAGCCCAACCCTAACAGTAATAAGTACAATAAAAAAGTTGCTTTCTAGAGGGACAAGCATCAAAGAGAAGAATATTGTTTAACCGACTAAATGACCAGTCTAAGAGATGAGGAAACTTTTCTCTCAGTATAAGGTAATTAAAATGGAGGCAAAATAAACAAAGGTAACTACAGCAGCTGCTCCTGCAAGTATGTCTAAAAAGAGGTTAGAAAATACCTTTTTCTGTCTCTAACCAAACCAAAGCAGCCCCAGTCACATCCTTCAGGTAAAATTTGTCCCCTCCAAAGAAACACTTCTTTATTATCTGTAACTAATTGTGAATGTATGTATGCAACAGAGCAAATACACCCTTTGCAGTTTGAAATCATATACTTAAAACCATCCAGCTGCTCATATTTACCGATCAGAGTTTATCCGTCAGCTTAATGCCAAGTGTGTGTGCTCACACACACACACACAGACACTTCTTCTCTAATCTTTTCAAATACCTGATCCGGGTGCAAGGAGATACTATATGCCAGCTGAGCCATGAGAGTGGCCAGTGTTTACTTCCATAACCAACCCTTACAGTCAAGAGCTGCAAGTTAGTTTAAGTAAAAGAGTCTTAAGCTACTAACATTCATCTCAGAGTTGCAATGACCTAGGAGCAAGCCATAAGCTGGGAGATATATCTGGTCAAAAGATGAGCAGCAATGGCTTAAATAAGCAGTTAGGTCCTAAGTCTACCCATAATTTTCCTTAGCTTTTCTATTGGTTTTCTCCTAGTTTAATTCTTCAACTCTTTTCTTGGTTACTCATAGTCCTTCTTAACATTTGCTATATCTTAACTCAAATTTAATGTCAGGCTCAAATTCAATGTGCACGAAATGCTTACTCAAAGCAGACTGTCCACCTCTTTAGATACAACACATGGAAGTTCCTACTAAAATCTGTAATTGTTAATAGAACTAGTGATGATAATAAGGAGAAAAAGACTTGATTTGCTATTGTAGCAGGCAACTGAATAGTTGTCTGGAGTTAACATTAACGTAAGTAGAAACTTTTGAAAATCCTGCTTCATTTTGCCAACACTGAAACCTACATTTTCAAAGGGGAATTGCTGAAATTAGGTGCTTTGATTTTGAAATATATTTTTAAAAGCCTAGCAATCACCTTCCTCATAAGAATGTCTCCAGAACTAACCCTTGTGTTCAAGCATTAACACAACAATCATTTTTTTTTTATTTTAAACTAAAAGCTGCCTTTGTGTCATTTTTATTAGCACTAGTTTAACTCCAGAGAAACCAAAAACTTTATCAGAGAGAATTTATTCTGTTATAGGCCTTAATGGACAAACATTGACATCTCCAAATTTAGAATAACATTTACCATTAATTGTCACTCTTCTTGGCCCAAAGACCAAATGGGCCTTGCAGCTAGAGCAGTAAAAATGGCTTCTGCTACTCCTGATCATCTTACTTTTTATCCTTACAATTATATTACTTCTCCGATTACAGAACATTGTACAAATAATAACTAATTAAATAGTTCATTGAATCTGTGCTTCCAGGTTAGAGGTTAAAGTGAAATATCAGCACTTTCCCACTCTCCTATTCATTATTTAAAACTCTTTCTTTCTCCACTTTTTGATTCTTTTCTCCTCCTAGAAGAAAACTCTTAAATTATTATAATAAATATTATTTCTATTAAAGATAAGCTTTGGAGTGTATCTTTATTAATCCCAGAGAAGATAACATTCAACCAGCAGAAAAAAAAAGAAGTCTGAAGAGAAAAGAAGCATCAGGATAAAATACAGAGTGATGCAAAAGGAAAATAATTGAACAGAGTTTTTCTATGGTCTTTAGTTAGTATAAGATTAGTACACCAGTCACCATGTGGGGCCTGTGCTGCTGGAGAAAAAAACAGCTAAACAATTTCAGGGAACATAAGGTTTATCCCTCTATCTTAAAACAAGGATTAACTCACCACTGATCTAAACAGGTGTTTATTTAACTTCTTTAAAAATCTGGAAGAGACCTCACAGTGTCATTTGACAATCTGTTTCAGAGTTTAACTTTTCTTATTGTTGAGAATACTTTTTTTGTATCTGTAATCTTAGGCAAGAAAAAAGAAAAAAGAACATCAAACAGCTATTTATACACAAACTGAAAGTAAGAACACCAAAGGTAAAGAATTTTTCAGACTGATGCAGAGATTGGACATAACAGTACAAAAATAAATAAATGAACCTTAAAAATATGTTACATCCTTCATCACAGAGTAATGAGCTGAAATTCTGTAAGCTATGGAGTTTGAATTCTATCTTTGGTTTTCATCTAAATTCTAGGATTAGACTTTAATCATGCATTTATTGCATTTCTGTATGTGGAAGTATGCTTTGGCACAGTTTGCAAAACAAGCCAAACAACAATTAAGCTATATCTAAAATTTCTGTATGTAAAACCTAGAAGAAATCATATCAAGAGATTATCTAGGTATATATAGATGACATCCTAAAAAATGTGAATGACACAGAAAAGCATTAAAGCCTATATTGAAGCTAATGCCAGATGAGGTCAATGTAGTGCTAAATTGCTAATATGGGCAATCAAAGTTATTTTAATGCTGCTGCTGCTGAAGTCAGGAGACCCGGAGTCCATTTATCAGTATGAGAATTTTCATCAAGTTTGTTGAAACTTTTCCACAGAAAACAGCAGTTTTCCGTACACAAAGGAAGAATGATTAATGTTTTGGTTATTGTTTTTTTTTTGTTAAGGTGTCGTTATTTAACCCTAACCAGCAACTAAGTATCACACTGATGCTCACTCACTCTTGCTCTCCATGGTGCAATGAGGGAGAGACTCAGAAAGAAACCTATTTCTACCCACTGGCCAGCTCCCACTTACATACTGAGCATGACATCTACGGTGTGAAACACTTCCTTTGGCCAGTTTGGGTCAACTGTACTGGCTATAGCCCTCCCAGCTTCTTGCACCTGCATATTAGTAAAACTTGGGAAGCTGAAAAAGTCCTTGATCTTTTAGCAACAACTAATAACATCAGTGTATTAGCTACATTCTTCAAATACCAAATCCCATACTAAATCCAAAACACAGCAGCTATTGAGAAGAAAATTAGCTGCAACCTAAGGACATAAGGACAGCTAGGGTCCAGCTTACACATCTTAGGCTCTGTATTCTGAATTAAAGTTGAAACTCTATGCCCTTCACAGAGATGTTTGCCTAAAGTACTTACTTACTCCCCTAACTAATCAATGGAGACAGGTAGGCACATTCGAAGGCCTCTAAAGATGCCAGTAAATGCTGATATATGGCACATTACTTCAAGAAGTATGGATGTACTTTCTATAAAAATGAAAACTTGAAAATAAAAAAAAAAAGTACTAGATTTTTAAATGTTCATATTAAAGTTTTTAAATTCTCACTTTAAACACTGCTTGTCTCACAATTTTATTTAATTTATAAATTTTATGTGTGAAGATTTGTAACCACTGTTTAGAATGATATTAAAAATAAACAATTAAACAAACTCAAATGTCACAAGATGAAGGATCAAACCATGTAGGATCTTATTGCAAACAACAGTAGTCACTGAGTTCTCCCCTTTAACAGATCTCTCTTAACATGCAAACCAGATTTTCATCTATCCTATATATTTCCCAGAAATCTCATATATTGCAAACTTTAGAGAAATAATTATACAATATGAAAGCAAAACTTTGGAGAGATCAGCTATACTCTGTCAATGTACCGGTTGCCTTTATCTGCGAGATGTGAAAACTGCTGAAAAACTACAACATCTACTGACTAACCTTCTGTATTTACCTTCTCTATTCTTGGTCAGAGTTTTAACAAATTGAGAGTAGAAATACAAATTTTTCTGAACTTAACACTTGCTTCCTTCTGCTATGGAAACATGTTGGTTACTGTACAGAGTCAGTGAGAAGCCCATCTAGCTTGCTTAGCAGACTGTGACCCCAGCCAAAGCAGATACCTAAGGGGAGGATATAAAGATGAAGAAGGCAAACATGATACTGTCACTGAAAATTCTCACAGCAATAAAGAACTTGTGGTATGGGGGCTTCCTGACCCACAGATTTATCTGCTGGAAACTTGCCCCGTTTTCCCTTGAATCTATGAAAACTTAGGGATTTTATGCCAGAGAAATCCATTGCTGAATTTCATGGCCTATGATGAACCATGTCTTCTATTTATGCTTTTAACCTGATTCCTAAATTTTTAAGACTATATAGATTATAAACTATTTATCTTTTAAATCTAATAAATTAAGCCAGTAGCAGTGTGACACCTTGATCTTACTCAAGATCAGCAGGCCGACTTTGATTTGTAAAAACATTGTCTTTAACAGTGCCCAGTATAACTGTTATTTTTATTTATAAGATATAAAATTAATACAGATGCAGATAAAATTTCATATTTCCTTTTATGAGAACAAAGGATGAAAAAGTCATTTGCTTGCTTTTGTTGGCACTGTCCATGCTCTCAGGAAAGGGAAAAGTGGCATATTAAAATTAGACACACATTTCTTCAACTGGTGCAAGCAGGTCTCTTTGAGATGTCAATATTTTATGAACTGGTTTGCCTTGTAATTGGGAAAGCTAGAGATTTAAAAGTAAAATGACAATCAAGCAGCCAATGTGAGAAATTAGGCAATGTCCATTATATCAGAGATGTGCATAATTTATGAACTCTGGATTTCAGCAATGAAAATAAAAAGTCTGATTGTTGTCTTAGGGCCATATTGAACCTAGCTGAAGTGTTTTTCCAGTGATATCGGTAGCTTGCAGATCAAACCTTTTTTGTTCAAATAAGTAATTACAACTCTATCTATATAAACAAAGATTTGAAGAGTTCTGTTTGTTTGTTTATTTGTTCATTTAATTGGTCAAACATTTTAACTGAATCATGTCTTTGGGAATTCCTAATCCCTAGTGAAAATCAAGGGAAAAATAGCTACACAAATAGATACAACCATCACAACCACCAGTGAGTGTAAACAGTGAGGAGGCAGATAAACTGTTTAGGTAACATTAGTTGATCTACACCTAAGGCTAATTAGCCATGGTCATGGAAAGCAATTAACACATACTTAAGGTATTTCTTATCAGGACCATACCCATACTTAAACATAGGCTTAGTTTTGACCATGTGCTGACATACAGTCATGTTTAACACTGGATCTCCCTGAACCAAGGACAGTGGAGAATGACAAACACAGATTCAATTTCAGCAGAATAATCATGTCTTCCTGTACTGCTGAAATCTATGTGGGATAAGAACGTTTTCTTCTACACAAACATCACTGCAAAAGACAGCTAAATTTTAATGCAAACAAAAGACAAAGGAGGAAAAAAAAATCTTGCAATCCTACATCAGAAAGAGTTTTAGTACCATAAATTGAGTTTTTCCCACCTCTAGTCTGCATTTCTATGACAGTCAACAGTATTATTCTGAGAGTATTCAGCCAAGCAATGTATATGTAGTCTGTTTCCCAAAAAGCATGTATTAATATACGTTTAGATCTATCTATAGCTCTGCTAGATCTACTAGTTATAACTATATCTAACCACAATAAAGCTGTTGAGCTCTCTCAAGTGTTATGCCTTTAAGTTAAACTTCATTGAAATAAAATAAGGAAAGAACAATACATTTTGCATTCTTCAGAAGCCAGTGTTCAATAAATACTAAGTTTTGATCGATTGATACGGTGTCATATTTGACTAAAGAGGTGGGAAAGTTGCTACTGTTGCTTTGTGCTGGCTAGAAGAAGAATGCACTATTGATTTTATATGTTGGATGGGCTGTCAGCGTACAGTGCATTGTTGATTTTGACTTTTATAGCCAACATGTTTCCTTTAATTGGATCATTTGTAAAAGAGAGGAGGGTACCTGTTCCCTTCTGACAGTGACTGATTACAATCATTTCACGTTTGTCAATATTTGATAAACCCATGGTTACCCAACAACATGGCTGAAAGCAGCATCTTTATGCAGTTGCTTGTTTCCCCTCTTTCCTGCTTCTGATTTCAGTCTCAGTGTAACCAGTAAGTTGTCCCAGTACCTCCTTCCTCTTCATCTTTTCTTTTTTGTTTTTTCTGTTTTGTTTTGTTTTGGTTTGGTTTTGGTTTTGGTTTTTTTCAAATAATTGTCTTACGTTCTTACTTCTTGTGGAGCAAGATAAAGACAGAGAGAAAGAGAGGAAGAAAGTTTTTACTTTGAGTCAACATCATTGCCAATATCTCTTGGTAATACAGAAATTCTGGGACACCTATCTATGCCCTTGTCCTTGTTGTTCTCACCACTACTTTTGATGATAGATGCAGTTTTGTAACCTTGTGGCTGAGCTTTCAACTCTCTAATATGCTGAAATTAAAACCAATATCCCTATATCCTGTCATAAACCTTTGTCTTCCTTCTTTTGTGCTTTCTTCATATTATTATTGGGGGTTTTTTTCAATATACTGGATGTAAATTAAAATATCACTACAGAGAGTTCTGGAGCTCGGGAAGAACAGAGATGTGTGCACAAAGCATTGTTATAAATTATTTGAAGAGAATTCATGTTGGTATTTTAATTGTGTCTTTGATGCTTAGTTCACAGATGGCTGATAATTTCATCTGATGTACTGAACAGTTCTATGTTTTACTCTTGAAAGAGAAGATGTATTCACAAGTCAGGCTCAATCTTTGTTCTCCGCTGCTTAGTAAAGCAAAACCTTTTTCATTTGCACCTGTGTTAATTAGGACTAGTAATGTAAATACGATGCCATCAAGGCTGGCAGGAAAATCTTCAAGGCACACAGGGCTATGAGGTGGAGCGAACACTCCAGGCCACAAGACTCACATCATCATCTAACCTTTAAGAAAGCCTCTCCTAGGGATGTCAGAAATGCCTTTTCTGTGACAGGACATCCACATTTGGGGAAGTCCAGGAGAGGCAGCAAGCATCTGCGTTGTTTGCATCTCTGGAAAGCTGCTTTTCAAACAGAGTGACTGCTGAGCCTTGCCCTGTCACCTGCCCTGTTAATGAAAGGTGACGAACATCCTTCCTGCAAACACCACACAGGCAGTAGCTGTAGGGTTGCTTTTCCATGGAAGTCAGATGTGAAAAAGCTACAGAAAAGTGTGCTTAGCAGTTTGTAGTGCACTTGCCTGTCTGATGGGAAAGATCACTTACTAAAATGCGGTCTTCTTGAGGAGAGGAAAGCAGAGGAACTACCTCCCTGTCTCATCTGCTTTGCAAAGAAGAGCATATGAGCAGTGTTGTCCACTGTTCCCAGGAGCTGAACAATGAGCACAGTAAAATTCCCTCTAATTCTACATCCAGTCCTCCTAAGAGCCCTGGAGGCCTCCAAAAACAAATAAAAGGGAGTCAGAGGCATAAGCATCTACTTCAGACTTACTTTAACACGAGCAAAGGGGGAGAAAGAGGGACTAGCGCCAGAGATGAAAGGAACAAAAGAATTAAAGCTACTGACATCAGTGTCAGAACAAAGTCCAAGGCAATGTGAGCTTGGAAACGAACCAGCTCATCTTTGTCCGAAAAAACACAAAATAGAGCTTTGATGTGACAGTGTAACTAGACCAAGAGGTCATCAAAGAGCAGCTGACAAAAGAAGTGACTGTGAAAGAAAGAGTGCAAAAAAGTAAATCGTGTGGTAATTCAGTCTCTCTCCTTCCCTTAATTCCTCTTAAGAGTTAGCAGGTACTTATCCACCAAAAATCACAGTAGATTTAAGGCAAGTAGGATCTTGTGGACGTTAAAACCAAGGGATTTCTCCTTTCCTGCTGCAAGAAGCCAGGCTGCAGCTGCCTGCAGGCCCGGCTGGTACGGAGGTGTGCATGTCCCAGTAAACACATGCCCACACGTGCACACACGCTGCACACAGATCAGCAAAGACAGGGAGCGGTGCTTTTACCTACATCAAAGCCAGCAATGCTGTCCTAAAGCTGCACACCAGGGATGGCCTGAAAGAGTGTAATATTTGCACTCCCCCACTCTCTTGATCTTCGAGCACACTTATATTGACAGATATTTTTAATATTAACACAGGGTCTCAGTCCATCTACTGTGCATGCCCAGACCCTACATCCCTTACTCAGCTACCAGCTCAGACCTTGGGCCTGGGTGCTGGTCTGCTCCTACGCACTGGTTACTCCAACCTGAACTTCATGAGCAGTGACCAGGTGCAGGTCTCTGCCAGATAAACACTGATCACATACTTGTTTACATGTAGGCAGCCCCTTTTATTTGCCCTTTTCTTCCATTTCCCCATGAGTTTTCTTCCCAAATTTATCTTGACTCCATCATTTTTCTGTTCCAGTCCCCTCCCATCCTGGTTTTATTTAGTGAGGGGGGGTTACAGTGGCAGCATCTTGGCCTGGCCTAGGACGAACCCGCTGCTGACCAGGGCCGAGCCAATTGGTAGCAGAATGTTCCCTGATAATGACTCTGCGATACTGTATTGAAGAAGGGGAAAAACAGGAAAAAAAAAAAGGAAAGAAGATGTGAAGAAGCTGAGTAGGGGCAGGGAGAGGGAGGTGCGAGCTCTGTGGGCCTTGTGGCTCTCACCCTCTGGCCTCCCACCGGGCGGCCGACTGGGCCCGACTGGGCCCAGCCTGGCTGCAAGAAGTGGAGAGGAGAGGAGATGTGAAGAGAACCTGAGAGGCATCTGCCTGAGCCGGTTGTGAAGAATTTCTGGTGAGAGGAACGGCTGCAGATGCCAGGGTCAGTGCAGAAGGAGGGGGAGCAGTAATGCTGCTCCCTGCAGAGATTCCCCTGCAGCCCGTGGTGCAGCCCATGGTGAGGCCGGCTGTGCCCCTGCAGCCCATGGAGGCCCACGGAGGAGCAGAGATCCCCCTGCAGCCTGTGGAGGCCCACGGAGGAGCAGAGATCCACCTGCAGCCCAGGGAGGACCCCAGGCTGGGGCAGGCGGATGCCTGAAGGAGGCTGTGGCCCATGGAGGGCCCGTGCTGGAGCAGCCGTTCTGGAGGGACAGCGCCCCGTGGAAAAACAACCCACACCGGAGCAGTTTCACGAAGGACTGTGGCCCATGGGTGGGACCCCATGCTGGAGCAGGGGAAGAATGTGAGGAGTTCTTCCCCTGAGGAGGAAGTAGTGGCGGAAAGCAACATGTGATGAACTGACTGTTACCCCCATTCCCTATTCGCCTCTGCACTGCTCGGGAGTGCAGGAGGAAGGTAGTAGAGATAATTGAAAATTAAGTTAAGCCTGGGAAGAGGGAGGGGTGGGGGGAAGTTGTTTTGTTCTCTTTCTCATTATCCTGCTTTGTTTTTAATAATAAACAAATAGTTTTCCCCAAGTCGAGTCTGTTTTTCCAGTAACGGTAACTTTAAGGATCTCTCACTGTCCTTATCTCAAACCTCGAGCCTTTTTTCTTTTATTATCTCTCCGTGTTCTCTCAGAGGGTGAGTGGAGTGACAGAAAGACTGCGTAGTCTGGTCCCAAGCGGGGCTAAAGTATGACACCTCCCAAATGAACAGTTTACATCAAATTACTTTTTCCACACTGGTCTCAGGTTTGCTGCATTCATACCTAAACCTGATATTTCTGATACTGTTACTAATGTCATCTTAGCTTAATATAGTAGTACTGATATGGTCACCTAGGTAATGCTAGCCTTGCAAGACTACTCCCAAAAAGGTCCCCAGAACTCCACTGCAATTTTCTGTGGCAGTTGACCATTTCTCTATAACACGTCCCTCGACTATCTGTGAAACCCAGCAATTCCTCCTAGCACTATCTGTAACTTTTGTCAGATTTGCACTCTTTTATTGTTTGTGTGTTTTGTTACATCCAGCAATTACTGATGTCATGTCCAGCAGTTTCTCATGTTCTGTTCAGATAGATAAACCTCATGCCAGAAACCAGTCATCTGTCTACATAACTTAAAGGACAAAAAAGAGCTTCTTTTTTTCACAAGAGCTTTCTTTTTTTCTTGTTCATATGTATACATATATAGATGGATAGATATAAACACATCTTAACACATCCTAAATACATTCCTTAATCAGAACTGTTTTCTGAAGAAAAGTGCTTAAATTATTGTTTAGTAAGAGAAATAATGATCACTTTTTAGGATAGAAGTGATGCTAGTCATTAAATCCCTCTTTCCCTTTACATAGAAGCTCAGAGATCATCTGACCTGTCTTCAGACATCTACAGTATAGACCCACTACACAGAACTAGTCATTCTTAATGATCACTGGAAAGAAACAAACATTTCTTTCATGAAGGTGTGTAGCAAATTCACCTCTACTTGCCTGCATCTCTATTTATATATTAGTTTTAGAAATATACATTAAATAAGGTGTATATATTCTACACTACACAATAAGATTATTAATACAAGAGCAGGAGATCTGGTTTCAATTTTCTCCTGAGATTGTGTCTTGTGGAGAGTGTTTTTCAATGCTTCTACTCAACCTGGATACCTTTTTGAAAAATAAGTCACCAGAGAAAGAGAATGCCTCTTTAACATAGTTTATTGGGCAATAAACTGTTATGTTGGAGTGTTGGTTCTAATCTTTTTCCCAGCTTGTTTTTGTGTTTCATAGAAGGAGTCATCAGATCAGATAATTTGTCTTGTAGTCAAAAATATTTTTTTCCAGCTTTCCCAAAGATAGGGCTTGTCAAAAATAAGCACATGAAAATGTGGACTTTTAAACTATAAAACATCAACAAACTGAATGTCTAAAATGTCTTATTTCTTTAAGTATTCAAAAATGTAAATTTTCAGTGTAAATCAGACTAGCTTTGGAAATGCAAACTGAAGTACTTTAGTTAAATGAGTGCTTCATTATCTCTTTGTTGGTATGTACTGGACTTCATATCCAGACCAGCTTGTCATATATACATCATATCTCATATACCAGGGGAAATGATGGCTGCTTGTGGATGTTACACTTCAGCCAAAACACTTTGCCAGTATACCAGCCTGAAGTCACAAAGTTTTCCACATTCCAGCTCCTGTGAAGCATGTTCTCCTCAAAAATTCAAATCCATTTATATTTTTCTTTTTTAAACAGACATTTTATTTTTTTTTCTTATTTTAAAGTAAACATTTTGAAAGGGAAATGCTGAAAAATATAACTATATTTTTGCTTTTTTTTTTTTGCATTAAGAAGAGAAACCCAATACATCAGAAAAGTAACCCCAACACACAGTACATACACATTTCCTGTCAATTTCTCTTCTCTTGTTCAATTTTTTTTTTTTTTTTGGAGGCAGGGAATGGTGATAAAATATTGACTTCTGAGATTTCATTTTGGGTCTACCTGTAAGCGGAATCCAAATAAGTGTTCATCACATTCTGTGCAGCTCAATAAGATGCTCAGTCAGTCTAGTGGGTCTCACGTCCTGCACTGCATTATCATCTCTATTAAACATACCATTTTGTTAAAGATACGCATCCAAAAGAATGATTCCAATTAGGCGGTGATCATTATGAATGAGTGCCTGGTATTTTTTTCCAGTAGTATGCATTTGTGGCAGCTGAAGAGAGAGTTCCATCTCCTATTAATTTTTATTCCTGATCTTATCCCTGCCCCTGCATTCAGGTTCCCTCATCCATTTTAGTTTCTTCTTTTTCACACCAATACCTCTAACCAAAGTATGCAAGGCTGCTAATATGACTCCTTAACTGGGGATATTAGCAAGATAGGACAGCTTTAGTCTTTCAAACACCCTGGGTGAAATTTCTGTAGGAACAGAGTCACAAATCAACACATGATTGCCAAAGTCTACTTTCTCAAAAACACAAGCAAGCCCGCGTGTGCACACTTCCGCGCACAACTCCACATAAACTCCCCCTCGTACTCTTTCTTTTAAGGACCTAGTCATTTTTATTCATTTCAACAGCAAGTGTGAAATAGTAGCTTGTCATATACCTTTTGTAGTGCTACAACCCAAAATTATAAATGGGCTGACATTAATGGGAGACCAAAATTTAGTGTTGTATTGGTAGCAGGTTTTGAAAATGTTTTGATATGACAGACGAAATACCTGCTGCAGTAACCTTTGTTAGACTTTAGCTAACTAGAAGGAAAAAAAGAAAGGCCTGCAGGCAACTAATTTTAAAAGTATTTCATTACCTCCCTCCTCCAATCCCAGCCCAAAAGGCTGTAGGATCCATGTTTCCTGATCAAGATTTTTAAGACTGTAACCACTTGTCAACTGTGTGTGAAGTCACCTTCTCAGCCTCCTAGCAATTTCTGGTGACCTGTGCACAGTATTCAGTGTTGACTGAATACAGTCAACATAGCTCTTCAAATGGAAAGCACATTAGAAAGGTGCTGCAGGTAGTGAACTTCAGTCAGAACATGTTTGCATAAAAACTGTCCCAACTGACAGTTAACTTTTGTATTTAAGGTTCCTGTCTAATGACTGCTGAATTGTGACTGAAGTGCAATTTAGTCAGTCAGTAACCCTTAGCCCAAATTTTCTGAGAATCAGAAAATACAATCCTTACTTCTTTCATATAAACTCTTTCTAATAAAGACTTTTTAGAGACATAGAACTAAGCTAATTATGAAATCAACTCAAGTCCCGCTATTAGACGTTAATCTGTTGATCACAGAGACATGGGGAAAAACAAAGTAAAATATGTCAGTTCTATCTAAATAGATTTAATGTCTCAAAGGATTTGAGGTTTTCCTTTCTTTTTACACTGTGCTGAGTTCCTCCGTCATGAGTGGTGACTTGGGAAAATGCTACATGAATAACTGAGTCCATCCCTTGCCAAACAGCTCTTAAGTGTATGCTTAATTTAAAGAACATGATGATTTCTCCATATTAGCAAAATTAAGTCATACTGTGATGAAAAAAAGGAGTAACTATAATGTAACAGTAATAGTAGCAATAGAATGGGCAGTAGTGGCAGTGATGGTGGCAATGGTACTACTTATAAAATTAGCAAGACAGGAAAAAACTTGGGATAGACTTGAGAAGTTCAGCTGCCAGTCCAAGACTGGTCTTAACTATATTCTATCATATATAAGAAGATTTTTTTTTTTAAATGAACAATAAATGCCTGAATTACTTGTTTCTTCAAAATATCTCAAAGTTGAATATTAATACAAAAAATAATTACTCAGATGATTTTTATGTGCTTGGTCTTTGTAGTTTCCATATGTTACCATATGTTACCAGACTGTAACTATCAAAGACATATGATACTGCACTGTAGCTATGACAAAGATTTGGATTCTAACTTCCCATATCTGATACAATGACCCTGTGATCAGGGTGACTCTTCTAAAAAAAATTCTGATGCACCTAGTTAGCAAATATTTGAGACAGGATTAGAGAAGTCATGCACTAGAAAACTTGATTTCTCTAAACAAAATATTTGGATGCCCAACTTAAGTGCTATCATCAATTTTATGATAGTCTAAATCCAAGTAAAAGGAATCACAACTTAGATATCCTTGTCTGGCTGGACAGTTCTGCAGTGCATATTCTCTATGAATCCTGACTCAAAAGATCTTTGTCTTGATGTGTTTAGTTTGGGGGTTTTTCCTAGCTATGTGCACCTGACAAGCTTCATTCAGATGAAGCAAAGGCCTGATGGTGCACCTCACTGTGCATATTTATATGGTCAGCTGTTCCACGCTCTTCCAAAGAATGTTAAATATGATTAAGCCTGGGGATCCTCTATTCATGGACACTCCGTAACCTCCATTCTTAAACTATCCCATGTACTGTCTAATAAGGGACAGGAGGCTGAGCAAGCACAATTATTTATCAGAGGGAGAATTCAAACATTTCTGTTATTCACTACACACTGTGTTTCAGCCTCACACCTGCAGACACTTGTGACTGATGTTTTGTTTTTACAATTTTAAAGTTAATTAAACAATTTCCTTACACATGCCCACACAAACTCACAAAAGCATATATCAAGAAACAAGTTCTCATTTAGTGTCTCTTCCCACAAGTCAAAAATGTCCCATTAGCGTAAACAACATGGAACTCAAAAACTGATTTATTTCAATAGACCTGTACACTTCAACTTGTGTACAAATTTACACCTCACTGGTTAAAAAGAAGATGCACATAATGTATGGAATGAACTGTTTCAACTTTTTTTTTTTTCCTTTCCTTGCTGCTATAATTTTTATATCTCATTTTACCTCTGTAATTAAGACAGGTCTGGTAGGTATTTAAATTAGCCTGGCTTTCATCTCTATCACACATTCATTTCAAAACTTTTATGAATATTTAATAGAGGTTTTATAATTCATGGTGATGTGATGAACAGCCTTTTGGCCGTTAAGTCAATTGACAGAAAGGGAAAAAAAAAAAAAAAACCCTGAAAAAAACTGCCCTCTCTTCAGGCAGAAATAATAACGATTCTATTTCTGTTCCTAGATTGGTGATTACACAGTCACCTGTTTTCACATTAAACTTTGATGATAAATTACTCAGCAACCATGATAATATCAGAAGTTTTACTGGCCAGAACAAATTGCCAGTAATTGCTTGCATGATAAAGGGAAAGAGCTGTTTCGTAGTCCTTCTGTCCTTCCCTTTAGGGAATATCGGCAACCCCACAATCAAACTGCTTCTCTCCATATATATTTTCTTTTCTCTTTTTCTTTGTTTCCCTCTACTCTTTTTTCCTTTTTTCCTTTTTTTTTTTTTCATTTCAAATAATTTCAAAGGCAATTCTCTCAGTCTTTTAAGAATATATTAACATTCCATTAACACTGTCATGGTTTTTGCATGCATAGCAAGAACCCAGGCCAAGAAAGCCAGTCAAGTTTCAGATAAGCTTGAGTTCAAACAGGTTCTTTAATCTATTTATTTACTTTTATTCAATGCTCTCAATAAATATTTTAAAACTATATTTGGGTGGGGTGTTGCCAATAGACCTTCAAGCTTAACAAAGGATACAATTGCAAAGCATGTATTTTGTATAGAATTTTTCACAGAGAAGTGTCTTCTTATTATTATTACCCTCATCATCAGTGATAAATCACCACACTAAATCACCACTGCTGTTCTTATTACTGTTATTGTTATCATTACTGTAATTTTTCAATTATTATTATTATAATCTTTCTTATCAATGTCAAAAATAGAAACTTTGTCAAGATCAGAGCTCGCTTTGTGGTAGATCACTTAAAAACACAGGATGACAGGATTTGCCCACGGGGAATCACAACAAACAGCATTTGCTGCACTGGGACAGTCTATTTGTGTGTTCTGGGCACAGAACACATGTGGTACTGCCTCTTTTTGGGACTCCATGTGAACTCCAATACTGACAGTAGGAGACTTTCATTGGTGTAATGATGGTCTGCTCAAACTCCCATAGCTGTCAGCTTTCAGACCCAGCTAAGATTTCTGCAATGTGTGGGTCTCCATCACAAATTAGCAGCTAGCAGGATCTCTTCAACCTATTTGCCTTGAATGCAAAGAAAGTTACACAAAAAAGAGAATGTGATGTATGTGTATCATCATATGCATATGTAGCAAAGAGGATTTTCCAGAGGCATGACACCATTCTTCTTTTCTTTTCTCTTTTCTTTTCTTTTCTTTTCTTATTTTTTCTGTTCTTTTCCTTTTCTTTTTTTTTTCTTTTCTTTTTCTTTCTTTTCTTTTCTTTTCTTTTCTTTTCTTTTCTTTTCTTTTCTTTTCTTTTCTTTTCTTTTCTTTTCTTTTGCTTCACTTCTTTCTCTTT
>JAAGAY010132804.1:0-26212 GCA_011801015.1 Ardeotis arabs | reverse complement strand
ATGGCCACAAGTTGTACCAGAGGAGGTTTAGATTGGACGTGAGGAAAAACTTTTTCTCCCAAAGAGTGGTCAGGCACTGGAATGGCCTGCCTAGGGAGATGGTGGAGTCGCCATCCCTGGCAGTGTTCAAGAGGCGGCTAGATGAGAAGCTACAAGATATGGTTTAGTAGCTGTGGCAGCAATGGTAGTGGGAAGACGGTTGGACTAGATGATCTTATAGGTCCCATCCAACCATGTGATTCTATGAATTTTATGAATTTTAAGAAGGGGAAAACAGAAAAAAAAAAGAGAAGATGTGAAGCAGCTGAGCGGGGGCAGAGAGAGGGGGAGGCACGAGCCTTGTGGGCCTTGCAGGCCTCACCCTCTAGCCTCCCGCCAGGCAGCCGACTGGGCCCAACTCAGCCCAGCCTGGCTGCAAGAAGTGGAGAGGAGATGAGAAGTGAGTAAGATGTAAAAAGGATCCTGAGAGGCACCTGCCAGCCTGTTGTGAGGAATGGCTGCAGATGCCAAGGTCAGTGAAGAAGGAGGGGGAGGAGTAATGTGGCTCCTGGCCAAGATTCCCCTGCAGCCTGTGGTGATAACCATGGTGGAGCAGGTTGTCCCCCTGCAGCCCATGGAGGTCCACGGAGGGGCAGAGATTCACCTGCAGCCCATGGAGGACCCCATGCCGGGGCAGATGGAGGCCTGAAGGAGGCTGTGGCCCATGGAGGGCCCTCTGGGGCAGCTGTTCTGGACGGACTGCACCCCGTGGAAGAGATGACCCACGCCAGAGCAGTTTCATGAAGGACTGTGGCCCGTGGGAGGAGAAATGCGAGGAGTTCTTCCCCCGTCGACAAAGTAGCAGTGTAAAACAACGCGTGATGAACTGACCACAACCCCCATTCCCTCTTCCCCCCTGTGCTGCTTGGGGGGTGGGGGGGAAGGTAGTAGAGATAATGTTAAGCCCAGGAAGAGGGAGGGGTGGGGGGGGGAGGTTATCTTGTTCCCTGTCTCATTCTCCTGCTAGTTTTAGAAATAAATGAGTATTTTTTTCCACAAGTTGAGTCTGTTTTGCCTATGACAGTAATTTTAAGGATTTCTCCCCGTCCTTATCTCAAACCTCGAGCCATTTTTCTTATATCATCTCCCCCTATTCTCTCGCAGGGTGGGGGGAGTGAGAGAGAGACTGCATAGTCTGGTCCCAATTGGGGCTGAACTACGACAGAGTGATTAATAACAAGAAGTGAAAATGTTTAAGAACTACAACAGTCTCCAAGCAGACTTTGACAAATAAGAGAGTAAACAGCTGATTGCATTAGAAGTGGGGAAGTTTATACAGAAGGTGATACTGAAACAAAAAATCTGGTCCAGAATTAAAATAATTAGAAAATCATTCCAGTGATATAAATTATCCTGATCTATAACAGTACAAGTTAAGTACATGAATAGCCATCTTAGTCACCTTTTATGAATTCTTTTCACTTCAATAGGCATATTTTTGTATGTAGATATTTATAAATTTAAAATACAAACAAAAATGTTATGTTTTCCTTAAACGGTATTTTTTCATCTACTTCTCAAGAGGAAACCTTTTCTAAGGAGCTAGAAGACTGATACTTAAGAAACAATGGGGTAAGAATAAACACAGGCAGGATGGGGATGGGGTGGAGCAACCTTCGATATGTTTAACTGATCTCTCCCTTGTGTTTTTTTTGCAATGACATCTGCTAGGCAGAGACAACTCCTGTTATCTCCATTAACATCAAATTAAGTACCTATAAACAGAAGTTCTGAATTGAGAAAGTGATATCATATCTGGAAGTGCTGCTTTTGTTGACAGTTGCTGGGAGAGGCGGTATTCAGGATGAGTGGTAACTAGTGGTTTGGAACTAGATCAAATAGGCAAGCTTTCCATTAGAGCCTGTGAACACTCTTGTTCTGCTTTACCTTTTACTCCAATCTCAGCACACAAGTAGCTCCTTCAAAACAACTAAAGGGCCACCCTCTGTGTTCAGATAATCTCTACAAGGTAAATGTCCCTTCTAGGTCTAGATTCTGTTTCGCTACTCTCAACATAGCTCTAACTACTCCATTGTTATGCTTGAAGGTGAAAACCAGGCAATTTTGTTAAGTCATTTCTACAGTTAAAAATTCAGCATCTGGGTGCTGTTTCAGCAACATATTTTTAAACAACTGGAAGTCAACATTCTACAAGGAATTTCAGACTCAATTATTTCTTAATTGATTTTTACCAGAACATGTGTAATAAGAAACCCCAAGCAAAACAAAACAAGATCCAATGATATTAAGTCAAGTGTCATTAAAACTGCTAATTCCATTTGTTTAAATTCAGAAATACAAGGGAACAAATTCCACATTCCCTCAGAAGTTTGCCATTCTTTTCAATTTATGATAAAATTCCTTCTCTTTGTCTCAGTCTTTTATTACTAGTGTCTCTGTCCCCTTCAAATACTGTAAGAAACAGAGAGCCAAGGTTAGATTCCAGCAGCAGGAGCTGGTGTCACACGTGTTCAACAAGATCAAGGTTTTCCAGGTCTAGGAAATGTCCAAAGCATTAAAATGGACTTAAACTTTTTAAAAATGATGATTTTATATAGTGCTATTTACTATAAGAAGACAGTCTTATCAGACTAATGTAACACTAGAAAAATGTAGCAGAGGAGCCCACTTTGCACCAATGGCTTTTATTTTTATAGAAACTTACAGCCCCCTTCCCCCAATATATTTGAGTGTGTCTGTGTGTGTAGTCTATGTGCATACCACTCTTTTAAAGGCACCATTTTTATACCGTGAAGCCACCTAAAGCTGCAATCATCCTTTCTAAGTGCCTACTGACAGAGGTCCAGAATCTCATTAGTGGCCATACTGCTTCTGAGAGCGCCTAATCCAGGTACCCCTGCTGCCCACTGCTGTATTGAGCAGTGCATTTTGAGAACCAGAAGCGCTCCAAGAGTCTGGTTTATTTGGGGGAACGCCAATGCCCTTAATTTTACCAACCCACGTGAGTTGGGTGGGAGTCCAGTCTTCTATTAACAACATTGTGGCTTTCTTCAGATGATGGAAAGGTTTGCAGGTAATGTCAAGGTGGAGGTTTTTTTCACTTGGCAGAGAAGTTGATTTTTGGCTAATTATTTTGTGCTATTTTAAAGAGTTGAAGCACCTGGTCATAATTAAATACATAGATTTTTCCACAAGGCTGACAGTATAGATTACACCAATAACTCTTGATAGTTCAAGTGATCTGAGTGAAATCATCATAAGCATGAGTAGCATGAGTAGCAATATGAACTTTTACCATAGACAAAACAAAAATAAAAAATAGTATTTTCTAGTAGTAAACAAATCACCAAGAGGCTGAAGACACTATTTGGACTTTTTAGTCTCCATTTCACCCCCAAAAATAAATAAATAAAAATTTATGAGTAAAATCAAGCTGTGTTTTCCACTATAAGGCCCTCTATTATAAATGGAAACAAAATAACACAATTATTAAATAGTTCAGCAGAAATATTCACTGAATTGTCTTCACTCCTTCTCCTTCACTTTTTAAATTTTATGAATATTTAAAAAAGTGAAGTAAGCTTTCAAAACCAGTATCACTATAAGCCATTCAAAGAGTGACAGGTGCATTGTTCTTGCACCTCTACGTGAAAAAGATAGACAAGCTAATTGCCTTTGAAGTTGCAGGCTTTTTTTCGTACTTGATCTCATTGATCTCTCATCAGTCATTACTATTAGCTTCCATGACTGAGTTTTTCTCAAGTTTTGAGACTGTATACCTCATAATATAAACAAATTTATTCAAAATACTGTCTGTCAAGACTTTTTTCTCATGATTCTCAACAGATAGCCGTAAAGAGTGACCCTGACTTTTTATTCATGATTCATATTATCAAGCTGTCCACTGTGACATAATTTAAAGAAGTTTATTTTCCAGTTTGATCTAGTATTTAAAAGCAACAAGACTGATGAAACCTGACCTCTATCACTATCTTTGCTTCATGATAGTTTGCAAATTTACATGCATACAATTTTTCATGTGCAATGGAAAACTGCAGAAATTAAGGGGAATATTCATACTACGTAAAGGTAAGATATAAACTGACTTCTCCAAGTTTCTGCTTCCTTCTGTCTCAGTTTTGCAATCTGTAAAATGTGCAAATGGTATTTATGTAACAGCAGGGTTTGAATGATTAGTATCTTAGAGTTACAAGACTTAGGGAAAAACACTACAGAAGTACAATAGATCATATTTTTCCTGAATTCTAAGTGAGACAAGCAGCATGAATTGAGATAACTATTTTTATGAAACACGTTGAAGGTTAACAAATAATTACTTATATAGTTGGTCTCTTAATGCCTAAAGAATACTGGGCACCAAACAACCAACTCATTTTGCGCTGAACTGAAATAATCAGAAGTTTATGCAAAGTGAAAAAAACCTAACAAACAAGGATTTCGGATCTATTGTACAAGATTTATGTTACTCCAAATTAAAAAAAACAAAAAACAAAAAACACCCCAGGTGAATTGAAGCATTTTACTCAACTGAAAATGAAGTGTTTTGTGTAACACCAGGTTAGTTAATGCTTTTTTAGCCTTCTTTTAATTTAGGTCACACTTGAAATGAAAAGTACAGCTGTGTAGAAAAAGTTGAAATGCTTCATTTAAAAACTGTCAAAACAATATTTCTACATTTCAGTTTCTTCCTTTTTTTTCTAACTGAAAATATTCACAAAATGCCACTTAAATAATGTTTTTCTTTATTAAATACTATTCTTAGCAAAGGTACTACACAATAATAAAGATTATTTTGCTCAGTCCAGCAGGATAAATAAAAGCATAAATCTAAACAGAGAGATAATATTGGTTCAGTCTATACTACTTTTACCATCTCTTCAGTTCTTGAGAAGATAGTCAGGTTTTACCCTGTGCTCTGTATTCCATATTTCTGAATGTATGCAGCATACTTTCCATGATCTGTTGGCTTCCACGGAAATCACCTTAAGCTCAGAGGCATTGTTTAGCACATTTTCTTGCCAACTAGTTATATTGACTAGGTCAAGATTGATCTGACAGCACAAGCAGTGGTCTTCCCTCAATCATGAGGATGATCATGTGTTTGCTCAAAGCAGCTTCAGTCCTTCAGAGCGGCTGCAATTCCTTGGTGGTTTACAAAAAAAAATAGGAATGGCAGGTTTGTGATTTTTCTACACATGCCGTAACCTGCCTATCAACCCAGAATCATTACCTTTCTCAGCGTATTTGACCAAGTTGCAAAGGTTTCTGCATCTCAGATGCTCTCTTGGAGCAATAGGTGCAGTGTTTACCTATGAGTAGTTGTAACTGGTTCATAGGATTCCTATGCACAATGTTCACCCAACATACGATATTCAAAAGCATAACAGTATTTACCGCTCTATTACAGCCTTGCATAAACAGTTACTAGCATAAGCAGTTACAGTTCCTAGGATAAGCAGTTACTAGCATATTGTTTTCCCTTTATGAGAGTCTTACCAACCCAACTATGCTGGAGACACTGCTGAGCAGGAGGGTGATGATCAGCAGGGTCAGAGCAGAAAAGAGGGGTAGCCACAGCACCTTCAGGGCGTCCCCTGTTGTTCGCCAAGTGTGCTCTGGGTCCTTTCTCTCTCCCTCCGCTCTGAGCCGCCTCTGTTTATACCCTCAGCAGATTCAGTGGCAGAGTACTGACCAGGTGTGGATGCACGCGTGGCCAGCGCACGCAGCAAGGCCTGCCAAGTACGTGCCCTGCTGGCTAACAGCGGTTCCCGGATAGCAGCAACATACTGCTCAATAACAACCCTCCTAATTCCCCTCTCTGAGATAACAACCCTCCTAGATCCCCTCTCCAAGGTCACGTTCTCACAGCTGTGTGCAGCTTGTAATTTCCCACAGTGGCCCTACACTGACCATCACTGAGATCCCTCACGCAGTAGTGTATCTTGCAGCAATATTTTCAGCACTTTGAAGCTCTGTGAAGCATAATTGAAAAGTAGAAGTATTGAGGTGTCATGGATGAGGCAGGAAGGAAAGGCTTCAAAGTAAGCGTTATAAAAGGTCAAAAAATGACTGCCTTTAGAATTAGGTCTTTTCTCCAAAGCCTCTGACACCACTTTTATATTTAAATTCCTCAAAATTCAAACAACAAACAGTTTATACTGTTTCAGGAATACAGTAATTACACTCTAAAATACAGCTTTTTTGCAAATGCATTTTAGTGGGTAGGAAGGAAAAAATAAGTAGAGTTGTCCATTTTCCCTCTTAAGAGTGAGGATTATGCTAATCATAATCTCATCACAGACTTAGAGAGCATCATGAACCTAATCACCCATAGTGCACTCAGACATTTGGTGGAAGAAGCGTATGAATTTAAAGCACACCTAGAAGACAGTTCTATATATATGCCTTGTTTCTTGATAGCTAATTTTTAGAACAGGATCATTGGCTACATCTAACATTTTCACTCTGCTCTCATGGGTTACACTACTTGCTAGAGTGAAATAGCTAGTGATGAGGACCCAGTGTTTGCACGATACATATTCCCAAGGTTTTACTGTGTACTAGCTTTAGTTTGGTCCCAAAGGAGCAAATGCCGATTAGTGGTTGGCGTGCATTAGGTGTCCTCCCCAAGTACATCTTTCAGTTTAGTTTCACTTTAAGGAAGCCCATGGGATTTCTTTGAGATCGTGGTATGGTGTGAACCAAAGCACAGTCAATAGGTTGCTTTAAAAATGTGTTCTTGATCAGAACTAAAATCATAACACAGACATGCTCAGTTAGAGGAAGGATGCTACACTAGATTGTCCATCAGTCTGATCCAATAAGGTGGTGTTTATGGTAGTCCTTGTAAGAAGTAACAGGAGCTATTTTTACCATTTAATTTTCAGAACAAACTCTTGCTTTACAGTAAGATAGGTTTATTTTATTTTTATTGATATGGAAAAGGGTAGTTCATGCTTCTGCAAGATGACATTTCAGTTTGTAGATTTAAAAGACATAATGGAAAATATTCTTATTTGGAGAAGAATTTTTTAATTGTATAAGCTAGAAATATAGTTTATGGAATATTTTGGTTACTTTTGAGTTTGTTTTTTTCTTTAAAAGATAGTGGTAAAAAAGAGGGTTTTTTGAATATTCCCAAGCAAGCTACCAAATAATGACAAATGCTTATAAATTACATATTTAGAAACTCACATTTGTATATCCTTAATTTTTTATGAAGGCATATGTTATATAGAAAACAAAATGTAAAAACTACAGCAATTGCAAAATCCATAGCATACACACTGACAACAAATTCTAGCCTAGAGACAAAATAATTTCTCTCCAATTAAGTTATTTTTAATTTTTAAAGACCAAACTCCCACTCTGTCTTGCCATCGTGTACTCTTGGAAAAGGCAATATATTCTGCAGAATTAATCTCCTTTAAAAAAAAAAAAAAATAATGCCTGCAATGCTTGGCACACTAAACTGCTATTCTTTTATCCTCCTCTTTGTTGGCCCCACAGTACTACTACTACTTTTTATTTGGGCATAATTACTGGAATCTTGAATTGCTGACACATCTTAAAAACAAAGAGAGGGAGACTGAAAACTGTGTGTGTGTTAATATTTTAACATTTTTCAGGATGTCTGAACTACTCAAAAATATCAATACATTGAATTTCACAGAAGGAACTTTTTTTTTTTTTTTTCCCCAGATAAGTACACCAGGCAACAAAGGAGTAAATATATTTGTTTTGGTTTTAAGTAGACATGTTCCCTGCACATTTTAGTTGAGATCCTATCCAAAAACATTGGATCTTATTTACAGTTTAGACATCTGCTACCCCTCTTAGTGACAGGTAACTATCCAATTTATCTACTAGTCCATATTTCTAACTGCATAGGAATTTCAAGTCATGGAATGTCTCTTTACTTACTGTGACATTTCTTTGGGCATTTAACCATATCTGTCTTTGTGAACTAAAAGATCCTAGAGAAAAGGAGGTAGATGATTGGTTCTTGTCCCTCACCAGCAAGTACACAAGCCAGTAGGACAGAAACAGATTCCTATTTTCCACCTCTGTTTCCCAGACCACAACTCCTACATTTCTAGTGAGAGGGATTCTATTTCAACAAAATGGTATGGAAAATGCCCTTACCTAAGACACTGTATGTTTTGCTAATTGGCTTATATGTCTTTGTTCTGAGGATATGAACTTCTTAAGTTGAGAAGAATTTATTGCCCTGTACTTTTTAAGTGAGTGCTCTAACCACCAGATTCTTGTGTAAACAATCTCTGACTAATTTCATGTAGAGATGACTAGTTATCAGCAACCTGATCTAGTTGAAGACGTCCCTGCTTCTTGCGGGGGAGTGGGACTACATGACCTTTTAAGGTCCCTTCCAACCCTAATGATTCTGGGATTCTGTGATTCTATGACTATTAGCTATAATTTTGGATGACTCCAGTAAATAAAGAGAGGGATATGCAGAATACAAGTATCTGGTTTCTCTAGTCAGAATACATTACCACTTTAGGTAGAAATAGATGGTTTTCTGTTTCTAGATGTGATGCTTCAAATTGTGGACTTGGTCTGAAAAGATTCAGAAGTGAATATTTCTTTGTCCTTTTTGTTCAGAATGCATTATACAGAATATTTGAAACTTGTCTTGCACTTCACTACACTGGAGAAATACCAGCTAATGCTAGTGTTAATAATACTTTTCTAGCAGCCACAGTCAGCACCTGTGATCAGCACAGCGTCATTTCATTTATTTCCTATAAAAGTGGCTAAATACTCATAATCAGAGCCATTTCAGATTGCATTGGCAATACAAAATACATTATAAGGAAAAATCATACTCTGATGGGGATGGATTACATAGCTTATTGGGTCTATTCCATCTGCAATTTCCATGATGGCTTCTTGAGTGACTTATGCCGCACTAATCTGCTACTCCATAGTAGAAACGAATTTAGAGCAAATCTTTCTCCACAGGTGGCATTTCCCAGTAATGAATTCTGCCATTCAATTATATAATCAGAGTAATTTCTTCTTGTTAAAAAAAGACCACTTCTTGAGTGGCATATAAATTACCACTGGATTAAATTAGTGCTACTGCCAAGGCTTTGAGATTTCTCCAGTTGACAGACAGTGCGTACTGGTAGCAATAATGAGAAAACATAATTTCAGAGATTTTTAAAAGTTATTTTTCCATCTCTTCACACTGGCTTCTTTCTGCTTTCTTTTATGGTAATGTGTGCTTCAGGTATCTTTCAAATTATTACAAGAGCCACCACAGGAGATTTTCAGTGCCATTAACTTCTGGGTAGAAATGTTCACATATGCTGAGGAATGACCAGTTGAGTCAAAGAAGAGGAAAGAATAAAGAAAGAAAAAAAAAATATATAGACAAGATGTTGACAGTAATAAAATACTAGGGTTTACAAATGGTAATAAACTATTGCTGAGTATAACCATCAGTTTGATTTACCCTTCATCAAAGCTAGCACAGCATTAAAGAATTTACAAAATCAGAGCTCTCTGCTGTGTGCAATGGGATATCATACGCACAGACAGCAGTGAGAATACTAACAAGTATTAATTTGTTAGCATTAGACTTAGTCCCACGATGAGATCTTGAATAAAACAAAAGTAAAACATGTATGGCTTGCAGAGTCATAGTTAATGAATTCCTAAATATTTTGTACCTGATATGCCAACTTTTTTAATGAAACAAATCCAATTAAAAATCAATGAAAAGTAGAGTCTTTTGCTTCCTTAAGTACAGGTGAAGGGAGGGAGCACAATATAGCATAAGTAAGAATAGCTACTTGCAAAGCAGACAAGGAGGCAAGTATTAATAGACCCAGAAATCCATTTCACTGTTTTCTAAAGCAACTGTAAAGCATGTCTGCTTTCAGATGTTACAGGTTACCACAGATATAACCACAGCATACTGAAAGTATATAAGTCATTTGTATAAAGTCAGGAAACTTTGTTGTTGTTCCTCTAGAAAGCATCCTAAGCTGTACTAGTACTCCTGGTAACAGTGCTGCACACTGGTGCTGCAGTTCACTCTACGTTATATAGTACTGAGAACAGTTTAGCCTGATGTGGCCACAGCAAGGTGCACCTGTATCATACATGATCTCTTACCATCAGAATAAAACCACCAATCTGTTTGAGTTCTTCTCTATTACCTACTCCACAGTACACATTCCTAAATTTTGACCTGAAGAAGAAAAATACAGGAATGAAGTATTTCCTCTTGGTATTTTCATCAGGGCTTTCACTTTTAAGTAGTTTTTAGAGAGTGGGAAGCTAAGCCTTTTGCACATCTGCCCATTAAACAAAAAAAGATGTCATAAGGAGTCTGCCCGACTGATCTTCATTACGACTATTTAAAATCTTTATCTATACATGTAATTACACAGTGGAGAAAACAAAACATCTGAAACATTGCTTTTCTGTTCTTGGCCCCGTGAAATTTTACCAAGTTAGTTTAGTAAGTTAGTATCTGTTAAGACCCCTTGGAAACTTCCAAGGGAAACAAAGGACTCTTCCTTGAGCCCAAACGTTTCCTGTAAGAACATTTTGCACTTGGCAGCCTTTTTCAGAATCTAAGTCATGTTCCTTGTGTCTAGAGTCAACTCATCAGGCAAGTTGTTAGAGGCACCTTTGACCCTAATTCTGGGACATATTCAGTGGGTACCTGCCTAGGGACTGGGACATAATATTTCATAGATCCTCTGTGATCCAAACTTTTACCCTTCAGCACACAGCTGTAGAAGTGCAGTGCATTTTTAGAAAAGCAGTCAGTTTTGATTTATTCCTTTTCTTTCATAACACTAGATAACTGCATAGAAGGAAACTTCACAGCAGATAGTTAAGAAATACTTTAGTCATATAGAAAATTGCTTCCTGAATTTAGACAGACTGTCCCAGACAATTAAGGAGGAGGATAGTAATTATATACTATGGAGTTACTATTCAACGCTATTAAAAAGTTAGAAGAAATTTTTTTTAAAAAAAGGTAATTCACTGAACAGAACAGAGATATTATAATTTGTTATGTTCCAGTAAGTACTGGACAAATACCAGGTCACCAAGGGTTAACATGTTTCTGAGAGTAAGAGTAACAAAGACTGAACACACAAAAACTCACTGTGAAAGGGATAAAAAGCACAAGGTATCAATTTTTACAGCCTTAACCATTTATTTACATAATTTTCAATATTTATGTACTACTTTTTATAGACATAAGATAAAGGAAAAACTTTAGTATACATTTTATTGTTAACATAGTTAATCAAATTACTTTTTAAAACCAATTTACTGTTTACTCAAAGTTGCTTAGTAAAATGTTTATGCACCATTAATACATATTTCAGTTTGACATGTAAAAATTTAAAATTTAGATAGATAGTCTGTTAGTAGTTATTACCCATGTATTATTGAGTATCAATATCTAAACTGTGGATAACATTATCATTTATATATGAATACTCTTGTTTGTAAAGCTGATTATTGGTAGGAGAATAAGGTGGTACTCAAATTTTTAATGAGCAAAATAAATTTTGTAGAAAACCAATGAACTCTCAAACAGCCATTGAGAGTAGGATTTATTGTTCATGAACTCTGTCTTCCATTCAGTCTATTAAACTATTCTAAATATCTGTGAATATCCAAAGTTTTTCTTTGTGTTGAAAAAAAAGAGAGTGTTTGCGTAAAATCTTTATTTCCTCACAGGTTTTTGGTCCTACATGGCATACTTTTCCTAGCTTTTTGTAGTTGGGTTTTTTTTGTTTGTTTGGTTGGTTTTTTCTCCAGCCAGCACCAGTTATTTGAGGATATGCACATACTTAGTATATTTCTCAAGCAATTATGCAAGATTTTATTGTTTTGCAGTTTGGATAAAAGTTTTCATTAGAATCCAACAAGTCTGACACATTCACCCAGACTTTTGAAATACCTCCTGCCATTTGTTGAAATACACAATGGACAACAACTTCACTTTAATTTCTCTTTTTCTTAACTAATTGCATATTACTCTAAGTAAACACCCAAATATCAAAATCATGTAAGCACTTGCCACATGACCCCAGAAAACATATGTAAACAATATCAAATAACTACTTATCTCTTCTGACTATCCACTAGCTATGCCTTATTCACTCTATTTACTTTTCTCACCACACTTAATTGAGTAAGTAATTGAACTTCACATCACATATTAAATGCCTGGGCTTCTGGACTGCCTGACTCAAACAAGAAAAATAAAATTGTCAGTGTGGTGTGGAAGTATCTTCATTTAAATAAAAAGCAAAAAGTGTGTGTGGGGGGTGTTTTTTGTTGTTGGGTCTTGGGGTTTTTTGCTTGGTTTTTGTTTGTTGAGGTTTTTTAAAAATCTTTTTTTTTTTTTTTTTTGACACAATATGTCAGGGAAGGGAACGCATAACAGCATTACAGGCCAGTTTTTCTTATAAGAAAAATGTTTCTAGTTAGCTTTGAAGTATGCCAGCAGCATTAATTCAGGATTCTGCATAGCATATGATGCAAAGTCTTGCACTAAGTAAATTCTCAAAGAGTAAATGTTGGCAGAGTCTTCTGATACTTGACTAAGACAAAGGTGAAGATTGAATAAACCCATATTAAAATGATGATGAAATGTATACATCGGAAATAAACTATTGATCAAATTACCAGGAGGAATTATTTTTCACTTTTCCCCCCCTCTCAAAATTGGCACAGAATAATGCCTTTATGGACTTAGAGCTTCCTACAACATGAAATAGCAGTTATTCAGTAGGGAAAATAAATATGTAGATGAAGTACAGTAAATTGTAAGAAAAAAAGGACCGCAATAAATATATAGCATTAGCAGTTGAGGAAATGGCAAGGTAAGCAAGCAAGAAAGAACACTTTTTTTTTAAAAAAAAATATTTTTAATAGTCCTGAAACCAGTGGTTTATGAAGCCCAGTTCTAGCCATTACCCTGCCCGTTTTTTTAATGGAAGTACAATTCCAAACCTAGACCAGGGTTTTGTTATACTACCAGCTTAGTTCACAGTTTATACTTTATTAAGTTTTGTCTGGAACGAGCAGAAATTATTTGGGTAGATATAGGATTGCAATTAGAGGTCAAGATAGCTAGTGATTTAATGCTGAAGCTAGATCCTGCAAAGTGGCCTGTACTAAAGTTTCATATTTATAGTAGCCACTTGGTAAGGAATAAAGGCAGGACTAGGAAGAAACATTACGTAAGAAAAAATGTGAAGCTGGAGTGGAAATGTGATTCAAATTTTACTCAGGAAGGAATAGTTAGAAATGAGTTACAGATGATGCTTCTGCTCAGAAGATTTTCCTTGTCTGGAAGACAACACTGGGCTAGTTTCAGTGACATAGTCAAGACTTTGCCACTGTTAGGATTCTTTTCAGAAAAGCTGATGAGATAGCTACATAGAGATCTGAAGACTGGACCTGTCTGAGCTAGTTACAGAACACTGTTTTACATCCTCACTGAAAGATGTCATTGGGCTAAGGCTGTGGATAGAGCTTGTAAGAAGATCAGCTAGGCATGTCTAAGATCCACATGGGACCGCTGGGGTGGCATACCTGGTCTAGCTCTGGATTTTGCAGAAGCCATCTGACCAGACATTTACAAGGGGTCAGTTGGCTTGTCAAGAACTACCAAATTAAGTTCAGGAAAAATTTTAAACAAAACTCTTAAAATGAGGTAAATTCTTATTGCACCTTGCTCCATATATTTGAGGCAAATAAGTATGATGATCACATACTTACTGGCTTCCACATATTTCATACTTTACTTACTGCAGTTCCAACTTACTTTCAAGTAGTATTATTTTAACATGACTTTTTACTACATACTATGAATTACTGATAGGATACTTTTCCAGTAAAACTACTTTATTTTTCAGTTTACCACTAAAAAAATTTACGAAGAAAAAAATGGCTCAAAAAGAAATTCCGAGAACCCTGAACCACAACTCCACATTCAAGTTTCAGCTACTGCATTTCCTTCATATCCATCTTCTGAGTACTGTTACAACAGCTCTGATGCCATGGTTCTGTTTTTCTCTTACTTGAGCTCACTTTCCACCAGTGTAAACTAATTAACATAAATTATTACTTTTTTCATGTTTACACATTGACAGATTATATCTTACTCCCCCTCACATGAATGAAAGATGTTGCTCTCCAGTATTAAACACTTTGTCAAAGTCATCCTCCTTGAACTGAACGCATACAATGTTGCCGTTCTGGCTACCTTTGAGAATCCTGTACTTGTTTTCAACAACACTTACTTATGCCTGTAGTGCCAAAGATGTCATCTACCTTAAAAAGATAGCAGTCACATGTATATTGCATTTCGCTGATACAGGAGACTCCGGACTGTTTTATATTATGTTTTCAGACTTTTACAGCTTTGCAGCCAGGATTGTATATATTTTCCATAAATATTGGGGAAAGAAAGCAATAACCTTGATATTTGAAAGAAGCAGTGCATAAAACAATGAGCAGATGGAAGATTTTTGTTTCTTTTTTTTCTTATTAAACTGAAGTAGGTGACATTTCAAATATTCTTGACACTGAATCTAATCCTTTTCTCTGATAACTGGCATTACTCTTAGCCTTTCATTTTGCTCCTTTAATAAAAACACCATTACACTGGGAATGTTCCTTGCTTTATATTTTCATTGTTCTTTTTGTGAGTTTGTGCATGTAAATTACTGACTGAAAGAAAGCTCTGTTCACCTGTGTCTTCCCCCCACCCCTTTCCCTCCATTTAAAAGCTTGATTTTACTTCTGCTGAATCAAGGACATTATATTCATCATTTTTCATTGAACAGCACCATGACTGCAGTGAACCATCCTATCTGAAGGTGTTTCTTTCTCTGTAATGACTATTAAGTTACTGGCCACAAATATCTTCATTAAAATAAATAAGAACTCCATCTTGGGTTATACGGACAAAATAAAATAATGACCTATGCCTGCCTTCATTCTATTTCTACTTTTTGACCTGAAGAGTCAACCTTAGAAACTACACGAACACGCTGTCCTATTAACTCCTATCAATGTTCTTCTCTTGTAGCTAGAAACCAGGTCATCCCAGACACTGTCTGCGACAGGGAGAGGTAGTAGAAATTATTATTTGAACTTTGGTTGCCTATTTCCCCTCTTCAGTTTTTGGTTTTTACTCTTTCTGTAGAAAGTAAGCATTGCATAGGCAACAAATAAATTCCCTTGTGTTTATGCACAAGCCCTGCCATCTTAATTTCATTGCTCTGAAGACAGATAACCACATACGAATTTGGCAGCACTCAACATAGAAGCACGGGTTGCAAGGGGGTTGGGGAGACATGCCTAACTCTCAAATTGAAAATAAAGTTAGAACTGTCCATAGAGCAAATCACCTATCCTGTTCCTTTCAGGATACTGCATGCCAAAGTACAACTAATCAACTCACTGATATTGCAAAACAAAGTAATAATAAAAGGTTATTCTCTGAAAGCATGTCTTCCTGCTTTGCCAAGGTCTTTTCTCTACATCTTGGCAATGACCTTTATCTTAAGGAGAAATGAGAAGGACATCCAGGTCTCTGAAGATCTAGTTTCTTTAATTCCTTCCCATTAATTCCACTGCTTGCTAACTCATGTTCCATCATCCTTTAGGAGAACTGCATCATCCTCCTGGGAATCATCCAGGGAGGATCTTCAAGGCTTTTTCACAGATAAGCATGGAGGATCCTGCCCAAAGTAGTAAGAAATGTAAGCATGATGCTTGCAAACAGTTCCACAGGCTTTGATTCCAGCTCAGATACAATGCTGCTTCTGACAGGTCCCTCTGAACAGTTCATCTTGTGTTTTTACAGCCTCTCTTTGCTTCCAGTTATTACATAAGTACATTAAGCCATTCTTCCTTTTTGATTCCATAACGAATATATAACACCTTACAACAGCAAGTAATTAAAAATAGTCTTAAGATCTCATTAATCATCAACTTCCAAACTAATAAGCAGGCAACTGAATCTGAAATTCTTGCATCTTTTGATCCAGAGAGAGAACAGCATATTATGATATGTCTTCCTCCAGCAGAAAGAGTTGACCATACCCAACTCCCTAATTAATGTCTTTAATTGCATTGGAACAAAGTTTCTGTTGCAAGGATGTGTAAACAGCTGCACTTGTTTTATTTTTGTGTGACCCTCTGTGGCTTAAACTTTAACTATACATATGGTCCTTCTTTAATGTTTATATATTATTGGTTTGGCTTGAGAGAAAAAGAAAGCCTCAGGCTACAAGATATATCACAATAACAAGGTAATTTAATTCACCAAAAAAAAAAAAATTCCACCTCTTATTTCTCAAACAGCCATATTTAGAGTCATAGCATCTGAGATCTGTTATTCTGGAAAAGGTGGGGGTTGTTTTTGTCTTTTTTTTTGACTGAAAAGGACTATATTGTAAACATATAAAGGCAGATACTAATAGTATTAAGTAGATATTCACATTATGTAAATACAGCCAACTCCCTTACCTTCCATGGATCTCTGTTAATCCACATACTGGAACCTGGCTAAAATTTGCTTGATGTATAAAAAATGCTAACTGCTTACAAATTGCAGTTTATTTGAGTAAGTATTACACTAGTTATTCTTACTGATAAATGTAATTCATATACTCAGACTCACTTACAGTGGCATTTCTATATATACTATATAAAAATAGCACTACTGCTGAGGAAAGTGTTCTTTAAGAATTAAAGCAAGAACTGGAATGAAAGAACTACTTTTATTTTTTCATTTTTAAGGGACAATGAGGCAATGATACAGATATGCTAAAGATGATAAGTGTGAAATTTTGGCAATAGTTGTATCATGACTTTTCTGTTTCATGTGGAAATGCAAGGCTTCCTCTCCCCAATCAGTAGCAAAATTCCCCATTACCTCAGTGGCATAGTATCTCATCTGTCAAAAACCACAATCCTTCTGCATTATATGACTGTTCAGAGAATATTTTGTGGGCCGTAAATCATCCTTAGCAGTGCTCTGAGAAACAGCTACGTTAACAAGTATCCTCCATTATCTAAACAGCAGGAGGCCCCTGCAAATTCTCTCATTAACAGCTCAGGAGTACATCCACGCTGTGGAAGCGGAGAGAGCATCTGAAAAGAGAAGCCGAGGCGTGGATCACTAACACAACTGGTAAGAAGGAATGAAAAATAATAATTTTTAAAAAATAGAAATTAAGTACTTCCTTCGGACTAGAACAGCATTATCACTATTGCCATAGCCTCACTGAGACACCAGAACTGTAGATAACCACAACATTTATAAAGGATAAATATGGTGTAATAGAAATCAAGATTTTTTTTTTTCTTTTTTTCCCCAGAGGACTTTATTGACTTAGACAGGAAGAGAAATGATCTACTGCAGTTTAAATATATTTCAACCTTTGTACATTGACAGCCACCCACAGGACTTTGCTTCAGGCATTACTTCAGATCAGTGTGGCCATGAACAGCCCAGCAGGCCAGAAAGCCAGCTTACAACTATGTAAAATGAAGTATACCAAGCAAAACACAGCACAACATGGCACATTACATGGAAGTGAAAAAACTTCACTCTTGCATCTATCACCACATTAAATTACATTCAGAAGTTAAAGCCAGCACCTGTATAGGTAGGCAATAGAGGTGAGTATTAAGTATGCAATCCAGAGCCAGGCCAGGTCTGGCGCAGCCCCACAGGCAAGAGGCCCAGCAGGCTGTGCAGCTAGGCCTGACACATTCAGCTGCTCCACACCACTTCCTCACTCGTTGAGGACAGCACCATCTAACCCCTCCCATGTCCTCTGCTGGCTAATAACAATGACCTTCTGCCCTAGAGACAAGCACCTCACACCCTCTCTCCTTTCCCAGGACCAAACCTCGTTGCCTGCTCCTAATTTTCCTTACAGAGTGGGGCCACCTGCTTTGATGAGCCCTTAAAGGCCCACCCGCCCTCTCTGCGAGGTGTCCTCTTCCCACCAAGCACAACAGCCTAGGGGCCAGTGTAAAGAATTAAATCATTAAAAAAGGAGGAGCTCTCTAAAGGGGATTATAATGAGTATTAATTACTGTGGAAAACTGCGGACTGAATGATTGTTTGCTCAAGTACTGATAGCCTGAAAGCTGAATAATCTCTTCCATCCACACTCATATGGGACATTGGATAGTGAAGCTATAAGGGCTTTTTGTAAAACATGAAGAAAGGGGAAAAAAGCCCAACAGATTGCTTTTCATTGGAAAAAAAAAACCCTGAGGGAAAGGATTAAAAATATATGAAATCAGAACCTTTACTAAACAAAAAATTTCAGGCAGAAATACTTCTATACTGTTAAACTGAATAAAGGCCTTTTTCTTCTTTGACTCCTGATCAAGATAATAGATCGTTTATTATTATTGTTGTTGTTGTTGTTGTTGTTATTGTTCCTGTTGAAGAAAATAGAAGCTCAAAGTGAAAGTTAAGTGTCTTTTCATAAAGTGGGCAAGTGTCTCTGTTCAAAATATTTTCTAGTTTGAAAGGAAAAATAAGATAATTAATGGCTGGAGGACAGGAAATTTTATTATGCTCCTTTGCAGAGAGAGAGAAGTGATGAACAAGGAAATCAAACTCCTTTCTTAAAGTCATAAAGGAAGTTTATATTAAGGAACAAATTGATAGAAATAATCTGAGTCACAATGGAAGATCTTTTTCTCTTTACAATTAACAATATGTCCAGGAAAAGAGTAAAAGTTACTCTCTGTTTTATGCATATGCATGCACCCACTTGAATTCCACTGCCCATATATCTTTCTCTAGCTGCTGTAACAAGGCAAAATTTTCATAAAATTCATATTTCAAAATGTTTCTTCACTTGTATTTAATTTATTTGGCTAAATTATTACTAAAAAAGTCCTATAAGTGTTTCCAGAGAACACACACTACTCCAAAAATAGAGATATGCTTAACGAGCCACATGGTTTACTCTCAAAGACAGGAAAAAAAAAATTCCTTTCCATTTTTCAGTATTTTTAAGGGGTTTGCTTCAGAAAGATTCAGCAAAGATTTGCAGGAATAGCCCAACCTGCAGACAGCTGTCTGTATTTCAGAGTTTTGTGAGTTCATCAGAAGCCTTTGAAAGGCAGATTAGAAGATTAGTAATGCCCATTTTGGCTATTTGAACAAGCAAACTTACAGCACTATGTTCTCCAACACACTCACTTTCATAGCTGGAGGTATATGATGAATGTGCATCCAGTAACAGAAGCTCTATATAGATAAGCACCCCAGGTTTGGACTTATCCCTAACTTGCTCTAAACTTTGTTTAGAAATTATCATGGACCCTCAAATTAAAGAAAGTTTCCCAACACCTCTCAGCTTTTATTAGCAAGAAATATAATAGGTGATGATCCTTGATTTTGGTAATTTTAATCGCTGTTCCAGACAAAGACATAAGAAAAGAAAAGTGAGAAAATTAAAAATAAAATGGACAAAACAGTGTATTGAAGCTTTTGTGAACAGCAAAAAAGTCATTCTCACTTTCAGTAGCTTTGAAGGACTAAGTTTATATTTGTCAATTGCAGATTATTAAAGCGTCCTTTAATTTTTTCATGTTGTACAATACAAGAGCTGGTACTATTCATGCTGCAATAGAGAATACTTTCCATAAGTGTCAACAAGCAGTATACAAGGGAGTTTTGTAGCTGGAAATTATCCATAAATAAAAAGATGTGGTAAATTAGCCATCTGCATTATTCATTTTACCCAAAATACCTATTTCATCTTTTTTTTTCATAACTTTTCAGCAATACTGAAGAGTATAAATCATACAAATAAAATAAAAATAGGATTACTATTTATTGGGAGAAATACCTCTGATTTCAGAAATAATTTTATTTTCCTGAGCTTTCACTATAATCAAGGTATTTACTAGCATGATTTGTTTTGCTCTTCATCAGCGAAAAGGACAAAGCAGATAGGCTGATGACACGGTCATTAGTTTATTGTTTCTTCAGCTATGATTAAGTGAAGAAATTAGACTAATCTGAGACCTTAGTTTTCCTCAGCCAACAGTTATAATTCCAAAATGATTTAGTATTGACTTACCTGGAAAAAGGTTATTTAACGGATAAGGCAAAATAATTGTTTGACTACTACTAGTATTCAAAAAAGACCAAAAAAAGTAATAGGCTTTTTTTTTTTTTTAATAGATTGTTCACTGGCTTGTTAGTTGTCACTGTTACATCTTTATTACTTTAAATCTTTTCATTAATTGCTGATAACATGGATAGTTACAAATGAAACAAAACACAATATGGTACCATTCATTTATTCTGCGGTACTCAAGTGGTATGGACTAAACAAAGGTATCAAATAAAAATTATTTAGTTCTCTCAGCACCAGAAAGTTTAAGCTGTTGAGCACAAGTATGAGCCAACTCTTGAAGAAGTTCTTCCTTGGGTGAATATGTTGGCTGGTCCAGCTACAGGATGAAGAAGAGGACTATAGATAATCAGGACAGAGACAGATGGTTCATAAGTTATGATGAGTCAAGTTTCTTAGTAACATTCCTATTGCCCTTGATTAACAGGATACAGCTACTATATTTACTTATCCGTCTGCCTGCAATACCATCATCAAGAAAAACAACATGCTAGGGGATGTTGTTTATATTTATTTAAAGAGTCAAAGTTCGGTGCCCTTGAGTGCACCCCATGGGTTTGACCGCTTAGACTCAGGACCAAGTTAGGTAATGGCACAAGTGTCCAGCTTTGGAGAAACTTGTTTGAGAAAGTTCTGCTAGGAAATCTTAGCAGGGTCACCACAACCAGCAGATATAGGAAATTCCCTGTGTCTGTGTACTGAACAGAGGATGTACTTGATTTTACATACATGCTATACAAGTAAGTAAAATGTCCTGCCTTATCAGTTGCTTGTCAAATGTTTAGTTTTTGTGCTGCAAGACAGTGTGGCATAGATGTCATTTTAAGTGCACACAGATTTTAATGGATTTTGATAACGCCTTTCATATGCTTGAAATTGTAAATATACACAAGCAGCTTATTAAAAGATGGCATTAGATCATAAACTAATCCCAGGAATGTTAAATTTAAAATCTGTAAAAAGAAAGTTAAGCCCTTCTTAATTGGCAAGTCTACCATGCCACCTCAGCAACCTTTGAGGAGGTCCAGCAACCTTCATAAACACTGTGCCCAAATGTTTTGTTGTTGTTGTTTCTAAATAGCTTTAATGCCCTAAAAAGTAAATATATAGAAGAGGGGGCAGGAAGCCCTTGTTATTATTACATTTTATCCTTCTGTTTTAAAAATATGACTATTCAGCTTAGCATAGTTCTTCCAGCAAAGAACAAGAACTTCAGGTTGCTGGAATCCTTTTGCTCGTATTCTGTCTTAGAAACCTAAAGGTCTGAAGCAATCTCACTGCGAGGAAGCAGGCAATTCAGATGAATTTAATAAATTGAATTGGTTTATAGCAGGATAGTAGCACCTGTTCTAGGGGGGTCTTTCCAAGAACAAACAAAGCAATTCACGTTTGGCTCAATAACATTCACTTACATAACAGGAAAGAATAATTACCCTATTGCAGGAATGAGAGGTGAAATTTAATAGACTAAGTTATTTTGTAAGCCAGATAAGATTATAATGGTGCTTCTTTTTGACCTTAAAATTTATAGATCTGTGCTTTAAGTATTAGAGCCTCCTCTAGATTCTTTATATTCGGACTAAAACTTGAACACTGTTTGGAAAGATCAGAAACATTTTTTTTTCCTTCCTAGTAAAGACATGGTAGAAGGCATATGCACATTTTAACAACTCTTTTTAAAATCTCTGATATAATTTCAAAACCAGTATAAACAATTCCTTTATCCCCTCAGATTAATAATTATTTTAAAAGTCTTCTACCCTCTTCGACTGAATTGGTTTTCAGTACATTAAAAGTCACATCTAATGAATACATGTATCATTCATTGATCTTTGCAGCACTACTGTATGGCAAAAAGTAATGAATACAAGACACTAAACAGTACTTGATAGGTTCACGTAAGATTAGTATGAGAACAAGGAAATGCTGAATTATGCAGTTTAGTTGCCTGCAAAATAGGGTGAAAGGAATTATTTTCATTTCCATGACAATATTTTAAGAGCTAATCATAAGTGCCAAAGAGCTGATTGTTGTATTCTTTCACTGCTGTGGAAATACTTAGTGCCTCCCAGTTTCTGTGAATAGCAAAGGAAAAAAGCAGAAACAATGGCCAGATTGTGTTTATTTTTATGGATTAGTTTTCCAACTCAAACTGTCTACTGTGTTCCAAAATAGTGTAATTTACTAGAAATATTTCTACAGAATAAAAGTATCAAATGCAAAAATGGTGTCACCCAGTGTTCAGGACATATCTTATTTTTATACTCAAACCAACAAATCATTTTCGTGGGAAATGCCATACTTCTTTTGGCTGGAGTGTTGTGTGTCCTGTTTCAGTGAAAGGACTCATTGCTACTTAAAAAACATTCTTCACCATAACCTTTGTTTTTTTCATGCTCAATAATTTTGCCATTGATTTTGGGACAATTTGTTTCTGTGAGCAAAGTGGTTCTGAGTAAGCAATACAAGTTCTTAATTGTCTGTAAGGTAATTAATTCCTTAAAGGACATATATGAAAAAAAAAAGGTTGCATGTAAAGAAAAATCCAAGTTTTCCTCTATTCAAATTTCACATTTTTTTTTATACTCAGCTAAAATATGATTTGTTGAAATTCAGTAAGAGAGGCCAAATTATTCAGTGGTTTACAATGCTGATGTGACTTCACTTCAGTTTAGCTCAGTTTCCTACATAGCTGTTATCCCAGACTTCCTCTAGTTTACTGATGCATATTTAATCTATATATATTAAATCCTCACCAAAATCTTGTGATTCTTTTAATGAAAATTGCTGACACAGTTTGCAGCATAGTTAGAATCCAGGCGGATCCTTTGCCTTAAGTTGCTTATTGGCTCTTGGTGAAGATAAACAGGCAGTTCTCCAGTGTCTTCCAAATTAAATTTGTATAACCAAATATGTTCTTTCATCATTCACTGCAAAGAATTATGGAGCCACTGAACATAGAGACCCATAAAACTGTCTTCCAGTGTAGCTGGTGAAAACAGCTCAACTGTAGGGGGAATAGAAGAGTCAAAGCTGATGAGTTTATCAAAAGGGTAGGATCAAACAAGAATAACAAAAAGAAACTGTCTTTTTATCTTTGCTTTTTTTTTTTTTTCTTTTATCTGATTTATGCTAAATATGGTAGCAACTGTTACCTCCAACATTATGGTAACAACGATTACCTCACAAAATTATCATAACAGTTGTTATGTATAAAAACCAGCAATCAAAATATTTGGGGGAATGCTTGACCCCACAAAAAGTGATGTCGTGGGAAGTTTTATACTTCTTTTTAAATACAAACTAGGACTTATTGCAATCAGTAGTAGCTGTACATTACATTTCTTTAAGTGAAAACACTGTCGAAGCTATAGGTGTTGCCTTCTTCACTACAATGAAACATTGGTTTATTTTTGCCACATCTTGACTTTAGGTCAAAACTCTTCCTATTTCGTCAGCATGACAATTAATGTTACAGGCCAAAATTAATAATATTTAGAAGACTTCTACAAAGTGTCCTGTGAGTTATCCTGAATCAAAAAAAAAAAGATGGAACTAATTATTTCCATGCAAAACTTAAAAATATTTACCTAAAGTCTGCACGCATCCTCAAATTTCATGCATGTTTAAAGTTTTCATTGTAGATTGTGCAAATGGTGAAAAAAAAAGTTCAGCAAGAAGAGGTTTAGTGGATTGTTAGAATTAAAGGTGAATTCCATTTATTTGAAAAAAAAAAAGAAACTACCAATATTAAGTAGCTAATTATTTTGGATTACACTCCACTCTTCATGAGTTTGGTAACCAGTATGCTTAGCAGTTCCTATTAGTCAAAATATGTCCGATATCTCAAATAAAATAAAATAAAATAACCACGGAAGTCCAAATTAAGTTGAAATTACAGTGAAAAATACATGAAAGGTGAAGACTGGAACAGGTTGCCCAGAGACATGGTGGATGCCCCATCCCTGGAAATGTTCAAGGCCAGGTTGGATGAGGCTCTGAGCAACCTGATCGAGTCGGGGATGTCCCTCCTCCTTGCAGGGGGGTTGGACTAGATGACCTTTAAAGGTCCCTTCCAACCCTAACCATTCTATGATTCTATGATTCTATGATCCATTTATTTACAGGTATAATTAAAAGTCTTGCAAATAAGGTAGAAGGGAAGAGAATTATTTAAAGTTGTGTCCAGATTTTTCTTACAAAGTGGTAAAAAAATGTATTACAACAGCTACATTTTCAACTTCATCAGAAGAGCTGAGCACTGTTACAATTGGCTCATGAAGGCCTATTCAGTATTTGTAGAATGGAAAGAAACTCTCTAGATAGTGCTTTTCTGATAAAACCTTCTGTCCCATGAGGGCAACAAACTAACTTCCTACTCTGTTAAATATGATAAGCAGCATAATTTTTCAACAACTATAAATGACTGCAAATGCCTGTTAAATCCTCATTCAGCTCTACTTCAGGAGATATACTGTATCCTTACAGCAGAACTGTCTGCCTTTGAGACTACTACTCTGCAGCTAGCTCTAAATTACCTCCTTTCCCCCTTCCCTTCCCTTTCCTGACAAGCCAGTACACCAGTCAAAGTAGCAAGGACATTTTTTCAAGTATCTTCTTTTGTGGATTTACCTTTTCAGATTGTGCTATTTTATTGCCTGCTAACACAATTTATAAGCTTTTGGGAGAACCTAGACTGTATTTGTTTCTGAATTTTGTATCTCCTTAATACAGAAAATGGGAAGCAATATTCTTTCATAAGTGATGATCAAAAGTGCTGACCAATAACCCAGTATTCTGGTCTTTTTGCCCTGTATATGTTTCTGAGATGAACCTGGATGCCATTTGACTACATTATGTTGTGTGTTTGAGCAGAAACTTATTCTGGAGACCATTTAACCGAAATTAACCCGAAAACTAAACACAGCAGGTATTTGAAAACTACTTTACAACTCAAGCAGATGCGGAACTCAATAAAGAAATGATGTGCAATTAAAACTGTGAAACATATTTAACCTGATTTCAGTGAGTTGAAGTACTTATCATTCTTGGAAGAGTGTCATGGGATTTTAATATGCATAAGAAGTTTGTTGCATTCATCACAGTTTACTGGAATATGAATTTACCAGTTAATTCCAGCATACGGCTGTTACTTATCAGAACAATTTCCCTTATATTTTTTCTCATTTCTGCAGAACAGAAAGCAAGTTTTCTAGAAAAATATTCGAAGACATCTATCCAATTTTTAACTGAAGAAGTTACATTCAAATGTAATACACTCAACAAAACAATGGACTTCTTATTAGCACTTGCTAATGCCATGAATCTTGCTACTGAAATGACATTTTGAACATTAATTATTGATCATAATATAGAATTTCAATTTCAGGGGTCTTTGTCTTCTTGGTTTTCAGAGTTTGTGCAAAAAAAAATGTTAGAGAGTCTAATAGTATTTTGTGAAATAGCTTTTCCTGGAACATGTCTTAATAGAGTTCAAATTCCTGACCAAACAAAAGAACCAGTCACAGTCTTTCTTGCTTACCTGGGTAGTAAGTGATAATAAAGTTTGTAAAATTACAATAAAAAGAAATAGAAATTAAATATGAACAGGATGGAATGCATCAAATATGTACTGCACTGTTCTGAGAATCTGAGTTCAAGCAAAGTTCAGTGGCTTACTGCTTCAGTGAAGAAAAACATGGGCATGGAATCAAGCTTGCATTAGCAGAAACCTATCAGAGGTGTCTTCTGGCTTCTAAACTAATGTGATTTAATAAAGGTACCATACTAAAAACATAAGCAGTGGATATGAGTTCTACATCTTGCTGAGTGCATTCAACTCCTCCACATTAATTTAAGACACCTGAAGATAATTCTGAGAAGAAAGCTTTTCAGGCTAGAATGTGGTCAAGAATGAAGACAAAAAATCTTTTGTGTGCAGTATAAATAGTAACTTCAGTTTCACAAAATTAAAATCCACATTGTGTGCT